>PVIY010017232.1:0-49911 GCA_004026745.1 Myrmecophaga tridactyla
GAGATGTCCACACAAGGAGCCGCACCCCCGCCAACTGACCCTGCTGCCGGCGGCCATTCGTGAGCCTGGCTCTGGTACCTGTCACCCGCGGCCCAAGCGCCGACCGACACCATCCCCGACCTGCGGAGGAGGGTCTTCAGGGGACCCTGGGCAGGGGGCAGGTAGACTTCAGGCTCGGGTCCTTCCGAGGCCGGCCGGGCAGAGACGGACTGGGGGCGCTGGCTCATTCGCTGGCGGGGCCGCTGCTCCCCGGACTCGAGTCCACTCTACGCAGCCGCAGAACCACCCCGGCTGAGCGCCAGGCCAAGACTTCCTGCCCGACTCCCATTGGCAGAAACCTCGAGGCGCCGGCAGTAAGTACCCAATGGGGGAACGGAGGTGGAGCCTTCGCCAAGGCCCAGAGGCCAATGAGAGGAGGGGGCGTGGCAAGACGGGGGCGTGGCTGGAGAGGAAGCGGAGGGGACATAAGTGACGTGGGGAATCTGGGGTGCAAATGGGCCTCCCTCCCTTTTCCGGAAGTGAACTTCAGGGTCAGGGAGGAGCACCAACCCTGAGGGCAGTGTCCCCGCATACGGAGGTCTGGCAAAGAACGAGGGCCTCAGCTGGAATGGGGTCAGGTCTGGGGGACACCCAGGACCTCCTCATCCCACCCCCGGTGACTCCGACTGAGGTGTCGCTCCACCTGACTCTCCACTTCTTACCTGTCGGCACGCTCTCCCAGACCCGCTCTCAGGTCCTCCACGTCCTTGACTTCTGTCCCACTTCCAGCACCAGCACCACTGGAAGTGGGCAGCTTTTCAGGGCTAAAGGCAGTTCTGAGCTCCTTGGAGGGACGGCTCTGGACCCCATCTGCCCTGGAAACAAGGCTCCTGGGTTTAAACTGTTCTTCCTAGAATTTTATAAACCAATTGCTTAATCCTGATCTTATACTCGTCTCACAAAGTCGCTTAAGAGAGAGGTCCAGGTTCATGGTTCCTGTAAAGGTCCCGATCTTTTCTAGGCCAGGCTCGGAACTGCGTCTGGGGGGTGGCTGCTTTGATGAGCCTCCACCAACAACCTGTGAGAAGCTGCCTAGGACTTTTTGAAATGGCCAAATCTCCTCTGAATGTGACAGTAAAACTCTTGAGGTTGAGAAAGACAAATCGGAGTCCAGTTTGCCAACTATGGCATTTTACTAGGGACACCAAAGTTTTGCTGCAGCAAAAGAAGCCAGAGCTAAAGTAGTTTCAGGGTTTGAGAGCTGACAAGGGATTTGTATAGACATAAAGAATTAGCTTTGTTTCCTATTGATCACACCAGGGTATGTCCATCTTTAGAGGCCGGTTTAGGGCAGGTGGGTTTTATTTTGTTTGGGGAAAGTTAATGAACTGGGGACTTAATTGTGGATCTGAGTCAGCTGCCTTGATTGGGCTTCCGATTTCAAAAGATAAAGAGGAAATGCCAGAGGGCTTGATTTTCTTGTTTTGAGGGTGGGGTGAGAGTGGGTGGGACTCTAAGGTCGCCCAGGGTGACCTCTGTAAAATTTTATCATCTGGATAATTGGGCTAATTATTGTGAGTATTAAATGATTTCAAACACTGCTGCCTTTACAAAGATAATAATGATAAGACATTCCAGGAGTACATATTTCCTTGAAACTTCTTGCATTACATTTCATCCTTAACCATCCTATTTTTATTCTTACTCTTTTATAAAACTCTTATTATATCACGCATCTCCATTTTTTAATGCCCAATAGGGAGATTCTGTCCCCCCCTTCCACTTTGATTTCAGTTTATCTACTTACTAATTGATTGGATTACTGAGATTTAGGGATTGACCTCCATTTTCCAAATGCTAAGGGTCTTTTATTGTTCATTCATTCATTCACTATCTTTCTTCTAAACATTTAACTTTTTATTTTAGTAATATATATGCAACTCAAATTTTCCCATTTTTACTGTGTGTTAATGAGAAAGAGGGGTAAGGGGTATGGGATGTATGAATTATTATTTTTTTCTTTTTATTTCATTTTCTGGAGTGATGCAAATGTTCTGAAAATTATCATAATGTAGAATACACAACAATGTGATGATATTGTGAGCCACTGATTGTATAATATGGTTGGACTGTAATGTGTGGCTATTTCTCAATAAAAATAATTTTTAAATTTCCCATTTAATGATCTTCAAGTATATAATTGTGGTATTAATTACGTTGATTATATTGAGCTATGATCGCCAAGGTACATTACCCTAACCTTTTCATCATATAAACTCTGCACCCATTAAGCAATGCTCCCCTCCACTGCCCCCTCCTCTCCATTCCAACCCAGGACATTGTTCTTACCACTTTACATAGAAAAGAGGGTGGAGCCTGGGGGAACATAGAGCCATATGCCAACTCCAGCTCTTGATGGGCAAACCCTGGGGTCCCACTTCTTTTTTTTTTTTTTAACTGTTCACTAGATCGAACTGCAGGCATTCTCAGCAAGGGCGGAATTAAAGCATGTCTGAGAGAGAAACTAACTAGTTGGGTGAATACGGATAGTTCCCTGAAGGGCCCATCTTTAAGTAGTTTATACTGGCAGCAAGAGGAGGTAGCTCAGCCAAGCTCCAATTGTGGTTTTAATCCTGACAGAGAGGAGGTGGGGCTGACAGAAAAAAAAAAAAAGTGAAGTAGAATAAAATAGGTGAAGGATTTCTAAATCAACTGAACTCAGAGTACTGGAACCTTGGGGGCCAGGACTAACTCTGTAAAGGGATATCTTTTATTATTTATTTTATGTTAAACCAATCCAAGTGGTTCATTAGAGCATCCTCCAGGCATTCTCAATAGCCAGCAGGACCCAGGCAAAGGCTGATTTAAGATAGGGTGAGAGACAAATTAATGAATCATTTGTTGGGTGATTAAACTTGATCATATATTAAGATGTGGGGGAGATAATTCCCTAAAGGTGTATCTGCCAAGAAAAGGGAGGCAGCAGAAACCATGGAAGTAAGAATGCAGTGGTAAGACATGTTTAAGATTCTGAAAGAGAAAAACTGCCAACCAATAATTCTGTCCTTCAAATAACTGTCCTTCAAAAACAAAGGGAATGGGTTCGTTTCCCGGAGCCTTCCCATGGCAAAAAACAAAAGGAGAGTTTAAAATATTTTCAGACAAACAGTCATTGAGAGTTGTGACTAATAGACTGGCTCTACAAGAAATACTAAAGGCAGAGAGGTCTGGAGAAGAGTGTAGAAATGAAACTATCAGTAAAGGTAAAAATAGAAAAAATATATATATATGACATATAAAATCCGAAAGACAAAATGGTAGAAGAAAGTACTGCCTTTACAATAATAACATTAAATGCTAATGGATTAAATACCCCAATCAAAAGACATAGACTGGCAGAATGGATTAAAAAACAGGACCTATCCATATGTTATCTACAAGAGACTCACTTTAGACCCAACAACAAAAACAGATTGAAAGTGATAGGTTGAAAAAGATATTTCACACAAACAACAGCAAAAGCTCAGGGGTAGCTGTATTACTATCCTTCAAATGTAAAACAATTAAAAGAGACAGGGAAGGATACTATGTATTAATAAAAGGAACAGGGCAGGCCACGGTGGCCCAGCAGGCAAGAATGCTTGCCTGCCATGCCAGAAGACCCGGGTTCGATTCCCGGTACCTGCCCATGTTAAAAAAAATAATAATAAAAGGATCAATTCAACAAGAAGACATAATTTCCATAAATATTTATTCACTGAGTGAGAGTGCCCCCAAATAGATGAGGCAAACACTGACAACACTGAAAGGAGAAGTAGAGAGCTCTACAATAATAGTTGGAGGCTTCAATTTACCTGCTCTCATCAATGGATAGAACATCTAGATAGAGGGTGAATAAGGAAACAGATATTTTGAATAATAAAGTAAATGAACTAGAGTTAACAGATATTTACAGAACATTACACCCCATAACAGCAAGATGCAAATTTTTCTCAAATGCTCATGGATCATTCTCAAGGATAGACCATATGCTGTTGCTTCCTATTGAAATGGAGCTCGAAGGATATTAACGAATGATGAGAAAGAAAGAAAGGAAGAAGGAAAGGAAGAAAGGAAGGAAGGAAGGAAAGAAAGAAAGGAAAGAAGGAAGAAAGGAAGGAAGGAAGGAAGGACAGAAGGAAAGAGGGAAGGAAGAAAGGAAGAAAGAAAGAAAGACACAGATGGGCTCAGGGGGTCTGAAGCTTAACTCTACATCAGACATCAGACTTCAGACAACTTTATTCTTATCCAGATCCTGCTTAAATACTTCAGGGTGACAAAAGGCATGCATGCATTTCTTGAAAGAACAGAGGGCTTATTTTTCAATGCTCTCTTCCTTCATCCTTAACATAACTATTTGGGGTAAACATTCTCTTCCTCCCAGACTGCTCTACATAACAATCTTCACAGTTTACTGCCGCCATCCTGAGGCCAGCTGCTTCCAACAAATTCTGCAGGTCTCGTTTTAACCCTTGGCTCCTATAATATGCTAAGTCACCAAACAATTCTCAATAAATTTAAAGACTGAAATTATTCAAAACACTTTCTCATATCATAATGGAATGAAGCTGGAAATCAATAGCAGGCAGAGGGCCAGAATAGTCACAAATAACTGAAGTCTAAACAACACACTCTTAAACACCCAGTGGGTCAAGGAAGAAATTACAAGAGAAATCAGTAAATATCTGGAGATGAATGAAAATGAGAATACAACATATCAATACTTATGGGATGCAGCAAAGGCAGCACTGAGAGGGAAATTTATTGTCCTAAGTGCCTATATTAAAAAAGAAGAAAGAGCTAAATTCAAGGAATTAACTGTTCACCAGGCAAAACTAGAAAAAGAACAGCACACTAAACCCAAAGCCAACAGAAGGAAAGAAATAATGAAGACTAGAGCAGAAATAAGTGAAATTAAGAATATGAAAAGAATAGAGAAAATCAACAAAACCAGAAGTTTGTTGTTTGAGAAAATCAATAAAATTGATTGACAGGTAGGCTGTCGAGACAGAGAGAGAGAGAGAAAGAGAGAGAGAAGAGAGGAGAGAGGATGCAAATAAATGAAATCAGAAATGAGAGAGCAGACATAATCAGTGACCCTGCAGAAATAAAGGAGGTAATGAGAAGATATTATGAGCAACTATATGATAATAAACTGGACAACATAGATGAAATGGACAACTTCCTAGAAAAGCATGAAAAAACAAAATTGACTTAAGAAGAGATAGACAACCTCAACAAACCAAGCACAAGTAAAGAGATTGAGTCAATCATCAAGAAGCTCCCACAAAAGAAAAATCCAGGACCAGATGGCTTCACATGTGAATTTCACCAAGCATTCAAAAAAGAAGTAGTACCAATCCTGCTCAAACTCTTCAAAAACATCTGAAGAGGAGGGAAAGTTATCTAATTCAATCTATCAAGCCAATGTCACCCTAATACCAAAGCCAGACAAAGATACTACAAGAAAAGAAAATTCTCTTTAATGAATATAGATGCAAAAGTCCTCAACAAAATATGTGCAAATCAAATCCAGCAACATATTAAATAATTATACAGCATGACCAAGTGGGATCTATTCCAGGTGTTCAAGGATGATTCAACCACAAGAAAATCAATTAATATAATACACCATATCAACAAATCAAAGCAGAAAACCCATATGATCATTTTGATTGATGCAGAAAAGGCATTTGACAAAATTTAACATATTTTCTTGATGAAAACACTTTAAAGGATATAGGAATAGAAGGGAACTCCCTCAACATGACAAAGGGAATATATGAAAAACCCACAGCTAACGTCATACTCAATGGGGAAAGACTGAAAGTTTTCCCTCTATGATTAGGAAAAAGACACAGATACCCAATGTCACCATTGTTAGTCAACATTGTGCTGTAAGTTCTAGCCAAAGCAATTAGAGAAGAAAAAGAAATAAAAGGCATCCAAATTGGAAAGAAGAAGTAAAACTCTCACTGTTTGCAGATGATATGATACTATTTGTCAAAAATTCTGAAAAATCTACAGCAAAGCTACTAGAGCTAATAAATCAGTACAGCAAAGTGGCAGGGTAAAGATCAGTACCCAAAAATCAGTAGCGCTTCTTTACACTTGTAATGAGCAATCTGAAGAGGAAATCAAGAAAAAAAATCCATTTACAATAGCAATCAAAAGAATAAAATATTTAGGGATAAATTTAACTAAGGACACAAAATACCTATACACAGAAAACTACTAGAAATTGCTAAAAGAAATCATGGAAGACCTAAGTAAATGTAAGGACATACCATTCTCATGGATTCAAAAACTAAATATAGTTAAGATGTCAATTCCACCCAAATTGGTTTGTAGATTCAATGCAATACCAATTAAAATACAAACAACTTACTTTGCAGAAATACAAAAGCCAATAACTAAATTTATTTGGAAGGGCAGTGTGCCCTGACTAGCTAAAAATATCTTAAGAAAAATGAAGTGGGAAGTCTCATGCTACCTGACTTTAAAGCATATTACAAAGCCACAGTGGTTAAAACAGCATGGTACTGGCGTAAAAATAGATATACTGACCAATGGAATCATATTGAGTGTTCAGAAATAGACCTTCTCATATATGAACGATTTATTTTTGATAAGACAGTCAAGCCAACCCATCTGGGACAGAGCAGCCTTTTCAATCAATGTGTTTGGAGAAGTGGATATACATATTCAAAGAATGAAAGACAACCCATATCTCTCACCCTATACAAAAAATTAACTCAAAATGAATCAAAGACCTAAACATTAGAGCTAAGACTTTAAAAAAAATTTTTATTAATTAAAAAAAATTACAAGAAACACAAACATTCCCAACACATACACTCAGCAATTCACAATATCATCACATAGTTGCATATTCATCATCGTAATCATTTCCCAGAACATTAGCATCAATTCAGAAAAAGAAATAAAAAGACAACAGAAAAATATAACAAACAGAAAAAAAAAAATTTACATGCCATAGCCCTTACTGATCCCTTTCATTGATCACTAGCAAGACTACAAAACTTTTAGAAGAAAATATAGGGCAATATCTTTTAAAGCTTGTGATAGGAGGTGGTTTCCTAGACCTTACATCTAAAGCATAAGCAATGAAAAAAGAAATAGCTAAATGGGATCTCCTCAAAATTAAACACTATTGTGTATTAAAGAACTTTGTTGGGAAAGTAAAAAGGCCTATGCAATGGGAGATAATATTTGGAAACCACATATCAGATAAGAGTTTAATAGCCAGAATATATAAAGAGATTCTACAATGCAACAACAAAAAGACAAACAACACAACTAAAAACAGGCAAAGGACATGAACAGATACTTTTCTTTTTTTTATTAATTAAAAAAAATTAACAACAAACAAACAAAACAATAAGATATCATTCCATTCTACATATATAATCAGTAATTCTTAATATCATCACATAGTTGCATATTCATCATTTCTTAGGACATTTGCATCGATTTAGAAAAAGAAATAAAAAGACAACAGAAAAAGAAATAAAATAATAATAGAGAAAAAAAGTTATACATACCATACCCCTTACCCCTCGCTTTCATTTCCCACTAGCATTTCAAACTGAATTTATTTTAACATTTATCCCCCCTATTATTTATTCTTATTTCATATGTTCTACTCTTTTGTTGATATGGTAGATAAAAGGAGCATCAGACACAAGGTTTTCACATTCACAGAGTCTCATTGTGAAAGCTATATCATTGTTCAATCATCATCAAGAAACATGGCTACTGGAACACAGCTCTACCTTTTCAGGTAGTTCCCTCCAGCCTCTCTGCTACATCTTGAACAACAAGGTGATATCTACTTAATGCGTAAGAATAACCTCCAGGATAACCTCTCGACTCTGGTTGGAATCTCTCAGCCCTTGACACTTAGTCTCATTTCACTCTTCCCCCTTTTGGTCGAGAAGTTTCTCTCAATCCCTTGATGTTAATTCTCAGCTCATTCTAGGGTTTTTCTCAGTCCTTTGATGCTGAGTCTCAGCTCATTCCAGGCTCTCTGTCCCATGTTGCCAGGAAGGTCCACACCCCTGGGAGTCATGTCCCACGCAGAGAGGGGGAGGGTGGTGATACAAATGACTAAAAGGGATATGAAAAGATGCTCAACTTCACTGGCTATTAGGGAAACCCACAATGAGATATCATCTCACATTATATATATATATATATATAACAAACAGAAAATGGCAATTGCTGGAGAGGATGTGGAGAAATATGCACACATTTACTTTTAGTGGGAAGGTAGAATGGTGCAACTGCTCTGGTAGGCAATTTGGTGGTTCCTCAGGAAGCTAAGTATCAAATTGTCATATGGTCCAACAATCTCATTACTAGGTATATATTCAGAGAAACAGAAGGCAAGGACACAAACTGACATTTGTACACCAATGTTTATATAGCAGCATTATTCACAATTGCTAAGAGATGGAAACAGCCCAAATGTCCGTCAACGGACAGGTGGCTAAACAAACTGTGGTATATACATACAATGGAATATTACACAGCTGTAAGAGAATAAAATCATGAAGCATATAAGAACATGGATGAAGCTTGAGGACATTTTGCTGAGTGAAATTAGCCAGAAACAAAACGCCACATACTGTATGGTCTCACTGCTATGAACTAACATTAACTTTGATAGTTAAAGTTCAGAACACAGGTTATCAGGAGATAGAAAGGGGGTAGAGATTGGGCATTTGGTGCTGAAGGAATCCAGAATGTGCAAGAGGCCTGATTGTAAAGGTTCAGAAATTGATAGCACAATACTATCTGATGGCAGCACAATAATGCAACTACACTGAAGGAAGTTGAATGTGAGTATGATTAAGGGAGAAGGGCTGCAGGCATGTATGAAACCAGAAGGAAAGACAGAGGATAAAGACTGAGACTGTATAATTTAGGAATGCCTAGAGTGGACAATGATGTTGACTAAATGTACAAATATAACAATATTTCTGCATGAGGGAGAACAAATGAATGTCAACACTGCAAGTTGTATTTTTCCAACACTGGAAAAATGCAATCAATGCAAGCTAGGGTCTATCGTTAACAGTAACACTGTAATATGTTTCTATTGAATTTAACAAAGGCAATATGCCAAAACAAACGTCAATAAGCAGGGAGAATGGGGTAGTCATACGGGATCCTTTGTGGAAGAAAGGAAATATCCTCATATAGATTGTAGTGGCAAAGACATGGCTATGTGATTATACCAGGAACCATTGATATTTTACTTAGATTAGACTGTATCATGTGCAAATACAACTATTTAAAAATGAAAAAAATATGGGTGAAAGTGGACTTTTGCTTATGTTTACAATGAAATGCCAGCTATCTATAAAATTCTATTGGGACATTTCTGGTACAACAGATTGACTCTCCATTGCCTTGGATAGTGTTCACTGCTTTTCTGGTCTGTCATACTATTGTTTCCTGGAAAAGAATTCTAGAGTTGTGCGTTTTGTGCAGGGCCTGTTTATGATGAAATCTGTGTGAACTTTTGGGTTGTTAAGATTTGGAAGAAAAATATGTATCTACAATAAAGTGGGTGTTTTTTCTCTACCCTTCCCTTACATGTCAGGATTCTGTAGGGCTGGGTCCTCAGTCATCTCCTCTTTGCATTTTGCTTGAGCTCCTTCAGCAATCTTATCTGTTGCCATGATTTCTTTAATCATTAATGTGCTGATGACTCCTGACGTATTGGACATAGGCCTCTCAAACCCAAAGTCCCTAAAACTGAGTTAACCATTCCCTGCCTTATACTCCTCCTCATATCACTATTAGTCTGTCTCAGAGAACAGTACTGTCATCCACCCAGTACCCACGTCAGGCAAGTCCACTGAATGTGGTAATATTTTTGATCATCATATCACTCAGGATATGCTGGGGATATTACTATGTAACAAACAAACCCAATCTCAATGGCTTGACATGCAACATGTAACATGTTGTCCAATGCCAGTCAACAGAAAGGCTCTAACTATCAGTCAGTCAGGGACGGGCTTCCTGTAGACACTGGTTTCAGGATTACTACTGCAGGAGGAAAGGAACATGAGAAATATGATGCATTGGCTTTTTAAGCTTTTTAAGTGGAACAAGCAGCTTTGCTCACATTTCCTTGGCCAAAACAAGTCACACGGCCAAGCTTAACCTCAAAGGTGATAGAGAAAAATAATCCTGTCAGTTTTTGCAAAGAGGACAATGGAATGCTTGTGAACAGCCCAGCAATCACCTGGTGTGCCTACATGAGACCAATTTCAGTCAAAGAATAGGGCAGATTCCCCTTGGTTCATCAGTATTCTCTAGTGAGTTGTACTTCTTCCACAATAATTTTATAATTGCATCCCTAATGAAGTATTTTTAGAAGTATGGTACTTTTTAAAAAAAATTGAATTTGTGTAGGATTTGTTTGCTTTAAAGTTCACCAGACCTCTCAGTACACCTAAAAGTAAGCATAGGTATTTACAACAGAGCCAATTTTCATACTAGAGGAAAACTCAATCAGTAAAACTGGAATTTATTAAATAAACCAATTATGGCATTTATGGCAATTATGTTAAAAGGGAAAAAATTAAGTCCTTCAGTGGGTGAAATAAAATATGGTAAATTCATAAAATGGAATTAGCATTCAGCGACAAAAATAATTTTCACAACTCAGAAGGATTTTCCCTGCATTATTCTAAGTGAGAAAACCTAATCTCTAAAGGTTACATAATGTATGATTTCATTTACCTAACATGCTCAAAATGACAACTTCATAGAGCTAGAAAACAGATTTGTGGTTGTCAGGAGTTAGGGAAGGGGGGGAGAAGGTGTGCCTGTAAAGGAGTAACAGGTGGGAATTTATTGTGACAGCACAGTTCTGGATCTTCATTTTGGTGGTGGTTATATGAATATATGCATGTGATGAAATGCCTTGAAATCACACACACACAAAACACAAAATTAAAACTGGCACATGCAAAAACTGATGAAATCCTAATTGAGGACTGTACCATGGTATTATGCCAATGCCAGTTTCCTGGTTTCGAAATGTACTGTAGTTTATGTATGAGGTTACTATTGGGGGAAGACGGATGTTGGGTACATAAGACTTCTCAATACTCTTTCTGCAACTTCTTGTGAGTCTATAACTATTTCTAAATAAGGAGTTAAAAAATGAAAATTAAACTCCAGTTGTCTTCATCTTGAAGGTACAGGGTTTGGAAGAGGGGGTGGGCAAGGTGCCTGCATCTCCCAAGTGCGTGCACACCTCCACAGTTCCACAGGTACATTTAGAAACCCCTCAATTTAGCCTGGCCTCCCAAAGCCTTTAGTCTGTTTCTCTCTCCCAGGACCGGATCCCACACAGCCCTGGTTGGGCTTGTCACGAGTCAGTATCTGGGTGGCGGTCCCGGGGAGGAGGCTGGGGTGGAGGCGGGGAGGGGAGGACCGGAAGGCTACCCTTGCGCCTCGCCCAGCCTAGGGCTCGCCGCCCTGGAGCGTGGGAAACGCCTCTGAGGGGCGGGCGGGGCACGAGCGCGGGAGGGACTACATTTCCCGTGAGGCCCAAGAGCCCGCGACGCAGGAGCTTTTCCCCCGGATCCGGAAATGTCAAAAGGCTCTGGGCAGTCTGGTCCAGAGTTTCCTTTTTCCTAAAGCGCGGTAAGAAGCTTCGTTACCTTCTTGGGTGCAGAAATTTGAAGAGAAAAGAAAGGCTTTGTGTCGCCAGTGAGAACGAAAGAATCAATTCACTCATGAACCCAAATATCAGATATTTAAAAGTAATGCTCCCTCCCTGAAAGGAGACAAAGGGTAGACTTAGGGGACCCACTGCCTGGATTTATACCTGGGCTCCATCAACTTCTATCTGCAGTCTTGTAACCGAGAAATCAAGATTTAAGGGATATTTTTTTATTCTGAATCAGTATATAGATTCTTCCTTTTTGCTTCCTTTTTCTACTCCTGGTATATTGGAGTCGAAAGTAGGAAATCCCTGAAATCTCTTAATTGTAATCCAGCTGCTTTGAGTTCTGATAATGATCATAAGGCCTTTGTCTTCTGTCCTGTAATTGTAAAAACCTTGTGACTAACCTTCATTTGTACCCAGTTATCCAGTTTTTCAACTTTAGAGTCTTGGAATCACTGAGGACAGTCCCTATCGTTTGTTAATAAAGGGTCTTGTCCAGAAATAACCCACCCCAAATCCAAAGTTATCTTGATAACAGACTGGATCTGGAGCCAACCAAAATGGGCCTGCTTGACATGTGCAGTAGCTTAGACTTTATCTTACAAGTTCATTCCACCATTTTCTTACATACGTTTGGTGACTAAACATGTAACCAATCTGTGCATGCTCAATTATTAGATCATCTCTATATCATCTGGGACCACTGTGCCCATTATCTTAAACACTGCCCATCTTTCTTTCTAATGACACTGACAGATTTACTGCAGTGTGAGGAGACAGATTTTGGGCTGAAAGGCCAGCTGCTCTTCTACTACCACATAGTAATGAACTCTCTGAAACCCCCGTGTCTCAGGAATTGGTCACTGAGAGCATTGGACAAAAGAATCGATCACCTTTGTCCAGTAACAATCGTGGGCAAACAACTTAGCCCTTCCAAGCTCAATTTCTTCCATTGCAAAAAGAAGTGATAATTCTAGTATGTAGCACATAGAAAATTTTTTTGAGAACTAAATAATCTATTTAAAGACTTAGCATGGTGCTGGCATAGTAAGTTATAAAATGATAATGGTGCCTCATTATTATACACGTCATGGTGTTTTAAATATATGAAGTTATGTTTCTCTCAATTTTGGCACCACTGCAAAGCCGAATGAGTTTCTACCAAAATTGTTGGATATATTTAGATTAACACTTTAACAATCAATATTTATAACAATGGGGTAAAAACTGTTGGTATTAAATGAAGCATGACCTTTGAAAATCTGCAAAATTTGTTGAAATACTTTAAGCACCTAACGGTGCTACTGTTTGTTTATCCTTATTTGAAGGGAAGGAAATCCATGTGCCCAAGGTCAATCCACTGGAAAGTGCAGAGATTTGAATTCGGGTCTTTGAATCTGGAGGCCAAGTTAATCACTCTGCTCTACTATCTTAACAGGGCAGGTTAACCATGAATGTTAATGTCCCTAGCATGAGTGAATGGTTGGTCCTCATTAAATACATTTCTAGAAAGTTATTCCTGAGAAAGATTTGGAGTATTGCAAAAAGATATGTGCGCTATATTCATTAGCAACCTTCCTAATAGCGAACAGTTGGATGCAATGTGAATAAACAAGATTGAGGTGACATAAATTATGGCACTTCTGTAATTTAATGTAAACATTAAAAATAATGTATATAGCTTATCTTTCAAAGACAATCTCAGGAATGATACCCCAAACACAAAACTGCCTTGGGCTTATAAGAGAGTGGCTTCTGGGCAACTGGAGAAAGGACACTTTAATAAGTTTTTTTGCGATGTAATTCACATACCAAATAATTCACTACTTTAAAGTAATACAGTTCAATGTATTTTAGTATATCACAGAATTGTGCATCAAGCACCACAATCAATTTGATATTTGAGGACATTTTCATTACCTCGAAATGAAACCCCATTCCCTTTACCAGCACACTTTGAAACCCCATCTCTACCCCCAGCCCTAGACTGCTACTAATCTACTTGATGTCTCTATAGATTTGCCTACTCTAAACATTTCATAACAATGGAATCATATATGTGGTCCTTTGTGAATGGTATCTTTCACTTGGCATAACATTTTAAAGGTTAATTTACATTGCATCGGTGATTCAATTATTTTTATTGCCATATAACTCTATGTTGAATATTTTGAGGACTTTCCAGACTATTTTCCCAAAGAGACTACACTATTTTACATTCTCATCTGAAATTTCTTCACATTCTTTCCAACACTTGTTATCTGTCTTTTTAATTATAGCCATCCTAGTAGGTGTGAAATAATTTCTTATTGTACTTTTGATTTGTATTTCTCTGGTGGCTAATGACATGAACATCTTTTCATGTGTTTATTGGGCATCTGTATACTCTCTACAGGGATGTATATACACATAAGAAACTTTCCCCATTTTAAAAACTGGGTTGTCTTTTAATTATTGAATAGCAAGCAATAATTGCTTACATGTTCCAGACAAGAGTCCCTTATTAGATTCTGAAATGCAAAATTTCCCTCTCATTCTGTGGGTACTCTGCACAAGTGCTTTTAATTTTGGTGATGTTCATTTCACTTTGTTTTTATTGCTTTTGGTGTCATCAAAGAAACTACTGTGTAATCCGGTCATGTATTAACTCTTGTTTTCTTCTAAGAGTTTTATAGTTTTATTTCTTACATATAGGAATTTATATATTTTTTTGTTAATGGTGTAAGGTAGGATTCAATTTCATTCCTCTGCATATGGCTATCTACTTGTCTGACCACTATTTGTTGAAAAGACTATCCTTTCCTCATTTTATTGTTTTGGGATCCTTGGGGAAAATCAATTAACCATAAATGTGAGGGTATTTCTGGAGTCTCAATTCTATTTCATTTATCTTTATGTCTGTGTGGCAGTACCACACTGTTTTATTTGCTACCACCCTGTAGTAAGTTTTGAAATCAGGAAGTGTGAGTTCACCATTCTTTTTTTATTTTCCAAGATTATTGACTGTACACTTTGGATGGACAGAATGGTGTGTGAATATATCTCAATAAAACAGCATAAAAATAAAAAAGAGGATTCAGCTTTTACTGTGATGCCTAGACTGGCATTACATCCTCTCAAGTCCTTCCTGTATTGTGAGCCAATATGTTTCCTCCATCATGCATGCTACTGACATGGTGTACTAAATGGCCAACTTTTGTACCCAAAAATGTTGGGTCTCCCATACTAGGGTTATGGGAGTAGTACTAATACTAATAAATGAGTAGTACTCATAACCTATATGCAACTTGGTCTGAATCAGCCAAAGGCCTCCCTTAGCCTTACTTGTATCAGGCTGAGGCCATGTTTTCATAGTCCTTTCTTTCAATTTCTTAAGGATGATATGCAACATGGTATGTTCACTTGGTGTGATAGGTCTTTGCCCTTTTAAAAAAAAAAAAACTTCTTTTATTGTATAGTATAACATATATACAAAGCAAAGAAATTAAAAAGCAATAGTTTTCAAAGCACTCTTCTACAAGTGGTTAGATCTCAGAGTTTGATATGGGCTACCGTACGATCCTCTCATATTTTTCCTTCTAGCTGCTCCAGAATACAGGAGGCTAGAGGGCTTAAATACTTTTTTATCATCACAATCAACTTTTTTCCTTCTTTTTTTTTTGTGAGCAATAACAAATATACAAAAAAGCTACAAATTTCCAAGCACGGCACCACAATTAGTTGTAGAACATATTTCAGACTTTAACATGGTTTACAATTTCACAATTTTAGGTTTTTACTTCTACCTACTCTAAAATACTGGAGGCTGTTCTAGTTTGCTAGCTGCCAGAATGCAATATACCAGAAACGGAATAGCTTTTAACAAGGGGAATTTAATGAGTTGCTAGTTTACAGTTCTAAGGCCGAGAAAATGTCCCAGTTAAAACAAGTCTATAGAAGTGATCGATCAAAGGCATCCAGGGAAAGATACCTTGGTTCAAGAAGGCCGATGAAGTTCAGGGTTTCTCTCTCAAGTGAGAAGGCACATGGCAAACACAGTCAGGGCTTCTCTCTCAGCTGGAAGGGCACATGGCGAATACGGCGTCATCTGCTAACTTTCTCTCCTGGCTTCTGGTTTCACGAAGCTCCACGGGAGGCGTTTTCCTTTTTCATCTCCAAAGGTCGCTGGCTGGTGGACTCTGCTTCTCGTGGCTATGTCATTTTGCTCTCTCTGAGTCTCTCATACTCCAAAACATTTCCTCTTTTATAGGACTCCAATAAACCAATCAAGACCCACCCAAACGAGTGGAGACATGTCGTCACCTAATCCAATTTAACAACCACTGTTGACTAAATCACATCACCTAGGCAGATGATCTCATTACAGTTTCAAACATACAGTATTGAATAGAGAGTATTCTGCCTTTATGAAATGGGATTTATATTAAAACATGGCTTTTCTTAGGGGGCATACTTCCTTTCAAACCAGCACAGAGGCTAAGAGAGATATCAATTTAATGATTCAGCATTCATATTTATTTGTTAAGTCCTATCTTCTATGTATGATTCCATCATCACCTTTCATCTTTCCATACTTCTCATTGGGGTTGTTTGGGCTATGGCAATTCTAAATTTTTGATACTGGAAGGGTCTGTCACTGATATGGGGTAGGGAGATGGAACTATCTGATGTTCTGGAGAGGCTGGTCTAGGTGTCAGGACTTATCTGGACCAGGGACCTATATGGAGATTGTAGGTTTCTGCTCTTTGCCCTTTTTAAAGACACTATGGAACTGTGAGGAGCTTGATAGAGAAGACATAGAATGCTTTGAAGAGATCGTTGGTAGAAATGTGGACTCTAAAGATACCTCTGATGAGGCCTTAGACAGAAATGAGGCATGTGTTATTGCAAACTAGAAAGAATGCGATCCTTGTTTTAAAATAGCAGATAACCTGGCAAAATTGACTAGTGGCTTTGGCTGGAAGGCAGATTTTAAAAGACATGAACTTGGATATTTAGCAGAAGAGATCTCTAAACTAAATGTGGAAAGTGCAGCCTGGTTTCTCCTCGCAGCTTATAGTGAAATGAAAAAGGAAAGAGATAAGCTGAGAACTGAACTCTGGGTACAAAGAAAGTAGAAATTGTTCTTGAAAATCCCCTGCTTCCAGGAGGGGAGACCCCAAAGAATAGTGCCCCATGATAAGATTTGGCCAAATGTGAAACCAGTGAGCCATTTCAGAGAAAACCAGGATTGGACATGGAGTTGTCCGGGAAGGATTTGTGGAAACTCCTTACGTCTGATGGGCATGATTCAAGGCTGCTGTATAGAAAGCCAAAGAGAGGGCTATTTGATATGTATACGCAGAGCTGCTGCCAGTCTGGACTGGGGGGTTCAGAGAAGGGACACATTGGAGGAAAAAATAACTTCATGAGGCAATACCATGGAGGCAGGGGCCTGAAGTCAAGAAGCTGGTGCCAGGAGAGTGGACCCACCCAAGCACTTGGAGAGGGTGAGTTTGCCCCAAAGGCAGAGGACGGGCCTTCCACCTCGTTGCAGTGGAAGAGTCATGCCACCTCAGGCCTTGGAGAGGGTGAAGCACATTCCTTGGGGCTTGGGGAGAGCTTGGCTGCCACTACGTGGAGGGGTTAAGCATGTGCCCCTGAAATGGCAGAGAGCCTGGGTGCAGCCCCAATCCTTGGAGAGGGTGGAGCCAAGAAAAAGGTGGTTTCCCCAATATCCCCCAAGACTGCATTTGGAGAGAGGCAGGCCTCTGGGTAGGCCCTTGGAAAGAGTGGGACTGCTGCTTTCTAAAACCCCGAAGGTAAATGACTCTCAGATTTTGAAAACTAATGGAGTTTGCCCTGCAGGTTTTCTAGACTGCTTGGTTCCAGTAACCACCGTATTCCTTCCTCCCTATGGAAATGTGTATATATATATCCTGACTGTTCCTCCTTTGCATGTTGGCAGCAAATAACTTCTGTTTTACAGGTATTTGATTTTGCCTCAGAACTATGTCTGTAACTAACTTTGATAGGAGTTTGTACTGTTTCTAACTTTGTATTTCATTTAAACTGCAATGGTTTAAGGATTTCTAATATTGTTATGAAATTAATGTATTTTGTGTATGGGGAAAACATGTCTTTTTTAAGGTCCAGAGGGTGGAATGTGCTGGTTTGAAAGGATCGCATGTACCCTAGAAAAGCCATGTTTTAATCTTAATCCCATTTTGTAAAGGCAGCCGTTTCTTCTAAACCCTATTCAGTATTGCATATTTCAAACTATAATTAGAACACTCTCCCTGGAGATGTAATTCAATCAAAAGTGTTTGTTAAGCTGAATACCATTCAGATGGGTCTTGATTAGTTTACTGGAATCCTATAAAAGAGGAAACATTTTGGAGAATGAGGGAGATTCAGAGAGAGCAGAACGACATAACCATGAGCAGAGTCCACCAGCCAGTGACCTTCAGAGATGAAGAATGAAAACGCCTCCTGGGGAGCTTCATGAAACAGGAAGCCAGGAGAGAAAGCTAGCAGATGATGCCATGTCTGCCATGTGCCCTTCCAGCTGAGAGAAGCTCTGTGTTTGCCATGTGCCTTCTCACTTGAGACAGAAACCCTGAACACCACTGGCCTTCTTGAACCAAGGTATCTTTACCTGGATGGCTTAGATAGACATCTTAGAAATGTCTATAGACTTGTTTTAACTGGGACATTTTCTTGGCCATGGAACTGCAAACTTCCAAGTTATTAAATTCCCGTTTAAAAATGTCATTGTTTTTGGTATATTGCATTCCAGCAGCTAGCAAACCAGAACACCCTTAAAACTCAAGGAAATCATTAAGCATTCCAGAGACATACCAGCCTCCCACAACTGAGAGAGAAAAGGCCTTCTGATGGACAGATTAAAAGGGGGAGCTGCTCTTTCCTACAGACACCAGGGTTGCATAGGTCTCCAGAATCATTTGTTGAGGGCCTTCTCATCTACAGCCAATCACACCGAAGTCCTCCAAATGAAGCTTACTGATTCATCCATGAATGTTGTAACTGATGCCTGCAACAACATATTCTCCAATCCGAAGTTATCTGCAATTATGCAGTCATTCTTACAAACTCTACATTCTTTAATTCTTTGTTGAAAATATAATTGAAGCCAGAGGCTACAAGTTTCAATACTAGGAACAAAGAGAAGATACGACATTGCTGACACACATACTATGGAAAAAACCAGCATTAAACCAGTCATTACATCTTTAGAGATAAATGTGAATGTTGGGAATATTTGCAAGTAATACTACTTGCAGCCATGGAGAATATATTTATCTTAGCTCATATCTCACCAGACTTGAGTAGTACCTTATCTCCACTAAACTAAATCCTGACTAGTTTGTAAGAAGTTCTACTGTGTGTTAGTGAATTTTTTTTAGCTTCAATGTTCTACTTTATATGACCACTCACTTCAAATAAATGACTCATTTATTTTTGTTGTTGTTGGAGGAAACTGTATTTGCTTAATGCTTGTCACAGAAATTTGAACTTACACAGCATTTTAGAAATATTTAAGTCATTGCAGAGTTACCATAGCCGGCCTTAGACTGATGTCCTTTGAGCTTGCAAGAGTTTGCCCTCAGTTGGCATTTGGGTCTTTAGATTTTGGGAGGTTTTGTATCATTGCAGAAATGATGGGTAGGTCAGCTGCATCAGAATTGTTTGTGCAAACAATGTGTTTTATACCGAATACCTGCTTTCCATCTGGAAGTCTGGAATCTTGGTATATGCTAGAGAAAGGGTGCCTACGTGATTAGGTCCCAATAAAAATCCAGCAGAGAGTCTCTAATGAGCTTCCCTGGTAGACCTTTCACCTGTGTTGTCACAGCTCATCAATGGAGGATAAATTATTCATGTCCTCAGTGACTCGACTGGGACAGAACCCTTGAGACTGTACCAGGTTGCCCGTAGGCTTACCCCACATGCCTTTTCCCTTTGTTGACTTTCCTTTGTATTCTTTCACTGCAATAAATCCTGGGCATGAGTATGGCAGTATGCTGAAGTGAATCATCAAGAACCCCTGGTTCCACCATTCACAATGACTTGTGTGATTTTATAATTAATCACAAAGGCCAAATAAAACCTGCATAGTTCCTCTTGAAGACGAAATGTCATATATGATACTACCTATATACATAGCTTTCAGTAAATACACTGTGAGGGAATAGAAACTCATAACAGAAAAACTCTGATGTGTGTGGCTGGTCACTCAAACATATATGGAACACCTACCAAGGAACAAAAAGGGAAGTGCTAAATACGAGGATGAAAGGAAGAAGGAAAGGTGACTGTGAGGTGCCTTGGGCAACAAGGCAAAAGGTAGTGGGATTTACTAAGATGTTTCTCAAGCATCTCAAACATAATGTTTAAAACCATGTCTTAGCCTTTCTCTACTCCCATCCCTCAAACTACAGACAATAAGACATTATCTGTAGTTTCCACACAGATGCAACTGAATAATATGCAGCCATTAGAAAAATGAGTTTGTTTTCCTTCACTCAACCTAGAGGGATGGCCAAGATGCAGTTAATTGAGAAAAGCTGGAGGGAAGTGAGCATTGTTTGATCCAATTTTAGTAAAAACATTCAGAGTAATGAGTATTTGCTTGCTCTTACGATTATTCTGGGTGAACAGTATGCCCATGGGCGTAGCCGCATGAAGCATGCATACAGGCAGAGTATGTATGAATATAGAGAAGATGCCAAAGAGATGGCAACCCGTAAAGGATTCAGCCTGGAGACATCTATCTGGGTGTCCTCTGTAGATCATTAAGAGTAAGATGCCTTGAGAACGAAGTAACTCACTCATGGAGAGAGCATGACAAATAACAAAAGCAGTCGTCCAGGATATATCCTGGGAAGCAAAAAGGTTTAACAGATGGAAGGAAGACAAGGAGCCTGTAAAAAGGCAGGAACTCACAGAATCCAGGAAAGGACCTCCAAGGCAGAGAAGTGGCAGCATTATGAAGGTCAAATGCAGGAGTATGGAGGAAAGGGAACTTTCTGGTCTGCCTACATCAGATGATGGAAGTGAAAGACATTCTGCAGTCATCTGTGGATTGAGTGAAAGGGATGTGAGGAGGTGGAAATGGGAAGTATACAGAATACTTTCATGAGGTGTGTCAATGAGATAAAGAGAAGAAGGTGGCAGGGATAGAGCTGGGTGGACATGCAGAATGGAAAGAGGCTGAGACTGAAGACTTGAACATTTCTACAGACTGGGCCGAGAGCTAGTCCACAGGAAGAAGTAAAAGGTCAAGCAATATCAGTATAGAAGAAGGTAAGAGTTCCTAGACAAGGTGGAAAGAGATGTGTTCAACAAGAGAAGGGGAAGGGTGATCCTGGAAGTGGAGGGAATCCCTTCTCCTTCGAGGTTATAATAAGGTTTAAAAAGCTGTGGAGTTCTACATATAAACCTTCTCTGGAGATCAAAACTGCAGACCACATTCAGTTATAAGTGCAGTAGCAAGAAGACAGTGTGTGGATCCTTATATAGAAGACTCTAAGCCTTCTATTCTACCAGATAATTTAGGGTTTCTATTCCAGTATCAAGACAGAGCACCGAAGAACCTCAATTTTGGACTATACTGTTTTGTCTGTTTTTTCAGAGTTTTTCTTTGGTATTATAAACTCAACAAAGGAACAGATGATGTAAAAAAGAACAAAGTGGAAATTATACAACTGAATAATACAATAACCAAAAGGAAACTCACTGGATAAGTCCAATAAGAGATTGGGGGTGACAAAGGTGAGAACTTATTGACCTTAAAGACAGTGCAATGGAAATTATTCAATTTGAGTAAGTGAGAAAAAATAGTCTAAACCAGAAAAGGAAAAAGGAAAAGAATAGTTATTGTGGAATAATAACAAAACATTTAACATTTGTTATTGGAGTCCCACAGAGGTGAAAGAAGGTAGGCTGAAAAAATACAGTGGTCAAAAATCCCCAAGTTGGCAAATGACACACCTACAAATTAAAAAAAAAAAAAGCTGAGCAAACACCAAAGAGGATAATCTTCCCAGAAAACTATTCCATGTGAGGACACATTCATAATCAAACAGTATAAAAATTTTTTTTTCAAAAGAAGCTAGACAGAAATGGCCCATTATGTATAGGGAAATCATGGTTCAAATGGCAGTAGATATGAATCCATGGAAGTAAGAAGGAAGTTTATCAGGTACTAAAAAAACAGCTCATATCTGAATTCTGTATCTCAGAAAAATATCCCTCAGGTATGAAGGGGAAATAAACAACATTTTCAGATGAAATGAAAGAAAATATGTCACTATCAGACCTACCCCGAAAGGCTAGAAGTGTTCCAGATGGAAAGGAAATGAGAACAAGGCTTGGGATTTTAGGATAGAAGAATAATGGAATGAATGGAAGTAGAAGAAAACAGACTATCCTTCTGAGTTTTTGAGAAGTCTAACAGTTACAGGAAAAACTAAATTATCATTTGATATGGTATTCAATGTATGAAGAGTAAATTTTAGACAATTATATTAAAATGGGGAGTGTAAAGAGACTAAATGAGAGTAATGCTTCTTAAACGTCAAAGTGCTAAAATGGTGATACCAGTAGATAATGCTAAATTAAGTATATATACTATAATGCCTAGAGCAGCTATTAAAAAAAAATACAGAGATACTCAATATAACACATATATATCGAATGGAATTCTAAGAAAAAGTTTAAGTAACACACAGGATGACAAAAGAACAAAACAGAAAAACAAAAGACAGGAACAACCAACAGAGGGAACAAACAGAAAACAAATCATAAAATGGTAGATTTAAGTCCTAACATATCAATAATTACTTTAAATGTAAATAGCTAAATATATCAACTAAAAGACTGAAATTTTTAGAATGGCTAAAAAACACAACCTGAATGTATACTGTTGATAAGAAATCTACTTCAAATATAAAGATACAGGTAGGCTGAAAATAAAAGGTTGTAAAAAGATAAACCATGCAAATTTTTTTTAAATGCAGAAGTGGCTATATTAATATCATATACCTAGAGTATACTTCAAAAGCCAAGAAATTGAAAAGGAGCAAAGAGAGACATTATATAATGATAAAAGGATTAACACACCAAGAAGACACAGCAATCTGAAATATGTATGCATCAAACAATAGAGCTTTGAAATTCATGAAGCAAAAATTGATAGAAATAAAAGGAGGAATAGACAATTCCATAATTATAGCTGGGGACTTCAACATCCCTCTCTCAGTAATTGATATAAATACTGAACAGAAATCAGCAAAGACACAGAAAAATCTGAAAATTACCATCAACCAACAGGATCTCATAGATTTATAAAACATTCCACCCAACAACAGCAGAAACAGTGAACAAGACAAATCATATTCTAGGTCAAAAAACAAACCTTGAAAAATTCAAAAGTTTTGAAATCACACAGAGCATGTAACCAGACCAAGTATGAAACAAATTAGAAATAAAAAACAGGATTATGGGAAATATTGCAAACACTTAGAAATTAAACATATTTCTAAATAATCCATGGGCCAGAGAGAAAGTCTCAAAAAGAATCAAGAAATATTTAGAACTGAATGAAAATTTAGAACATATAAAAATTTGTGGATGGAGCTAAAATAGTGCTGAGAGTAAAATTTATAGCATTAAATGCTTACATTAGAAAAGAAAAAAATAAATTAAAAAATCTAAGCATCCATCCTGAGAAACTAGGAAGAGAACAAAATAAAACAAAGCAAACAGAAGGAAAAAAGAAGAGAAATCAGTGAAACTGAGAACAGAAATGATCAATAAAATGGATTATCATCCAAGAAGGCTGATGAAAATAAAAAGATAACACAATTCAAATATTAGGAATAAAATAGGATAAATACACACACACACTGTTACCATCAAAAGGACAAGGGAATATTTCAAATGAGTCTATGAAATAAATGAGAAAATTTAGCTGAAACAGAACAATTCCACAAACTATCAAACTCACATAATTTGAAATGGATACTATGAACAGTTCTATACTTATTAAATAAAATAAATACATAATTAAAAAGCATCCAAAGGAGAAATTTCCAGCCTCAAACAGTTTCACTGAAGAATTCCACCAAATATTAAAAGAAGAAATAACACCAATACGATACAATCTCTCCCAGAGAATAGAAGAGGTAACACTTCCCAACTCATCTTAGTAGGTCAGTATTAGCCACACACCAAACCTAAAGGCAATAAAAAACAAACAAAATTGCTCAACAAAATGCTAGCAAATAGAAATGGAATGTCATA
Source organism: Myrmecophaga tridactyla (assembly GCA_004026745.1). NCBI lineage: Eukaryota > Metazoa > Chordata > Mammalia > Pilosa > Myrmecophagidae > Myrmecophaga > Myrmecophaga tridactyla. The sequence goes on from PVIY010017232.1 coordinate 24,044, forward strand.
ATATATTAAAAGAAATATAACCCATAATCAAATGGAGCTTTATTCCAAGGATAAAAGGACTGGTTCAATATTCAAAATTCAATGTAGGGAGGTGAAAGGGTAGCTCAGTGGTAGAATTTTCACCTGCCAAGCAGGAGACATGGGTTCGCTTCCTGTACCCTACACTTCCCACAAAAACAAAACAAAACAAAACAAAATGTAATGCACCATATCAATAAGCTACAGAAGAAAAACCACGATTATACAAGCTGTTGGAGAAAACGCACTTCACAAAATTCAACACTCATTGAGAAAGACTCACCAATTAGAATTTGTTCCTTCTAATATCAGGGACAAGGCAAAGATGTTTCTCACCAGTCCCATTCAACATCATACTGGAAGTCCTAGCTAGTGCAATAAGTTAGGAAAAAGAAATAAAAGATATATATACTGGAAATAAAGAAATTAAACTGTATCTACCTGCAGATGAAGTGGTTTTCTACATAGAAAATCCTGAATAGTCTATCAAACAAAATGGCTAGAACTAAGTACCTGTGTTCAGGTAGGTCGCAAAATTAAAAAATTAACTATATTTCTGCCTACAACCAAAGATCAGGTGAAAAGTGAAATTAAAAAAAATTAATACATCTAAAATCTCTGAAGAAGAAAAAATGAAACTAGATATAAATCTAACAAAACATGAACAGGATCTATATGCTAAAAATAACAAAACACTAATGAAATAAATCAATTTAAACGAATTGAGAGACACAGGTTCATGAATTGGAAGACAACATAATAAAAGATGTCAATTCTTAATAAATTGGCCTACAGATTTAACAAATTGTATCAAAGTCTAAGTAAGAATTTGGTAAAAACAGACAACCTTATTATAAAATTTTTATGCAAAGTCAAAGGAACTAGGAATGCTAAATCAATTTTAAATAAGAATAAAGAGGAATCACTTCACCCAATTTTAAGATTTACCACATAACTACATAACCAAGTAAACAAGTAGATAAATATCAAGAGAATATGGCTGTTAGGTGTTTAAAACCATATGAAGGGCTTGTTTCTTAAAAATCAAAGCCTTAAACAATCTTAGCTGGTGCAATAAAATGTGTGTATTTATATGGGTATCCTTATCTCCTTATATATGATTCAAGCATTCAAATTTCTCATAAAGATTTATGTTTCTCAAGTGTAGAGACAATGTTGTGGAACAATGAAGGTTTTCAATAAATGTTTTCAGGTCTGAAACCAACTAACTCTCCTGACACTGAACAGCAGTGAACATACATATGTATATATATACATAAAACATATGAAGAGGTGAGGGCTTTTTATCTCTGAAACATTTCCCTCTCCCAAGTAAAATAGGGAATCTATGACATATCATAGATTTGACTGGTGAGTTTATGAAAAATGCTGTATTTGCATTTCTTTTCTATGTCTCCTCAGCTTCCTCTCTTCATTAAAAAAAAATTCCTGAGATAATGTTGCAGTGTAAACTAAAGAGAAAGATGTGGCTGCAAGTTGTCCTAAGAGTAAAATACCAATGGGTCTCTATCCTGGATGAATTCTCAGATGTAGAAAAGGGCTGTAGGATGTGTCAATTTATAACATGACTCTTTAGGTGAAAAGTGATGATCTGCCACAGAAACTTTTCTCACAGGGAAGACATTTGTGCAGTCTCTCTTTGGTATGAATGATCAGATGCTGAGTAAGGTGTTTCTTCAGGCCAAAGATTTTCCTCAGTGGTTACATTCAAAAAGTCACTCCCTAGTAGAAAGTCTTGGAAATTGACTGAGGTTTGTCCGTTTGTAAAAGGTCTCTCCACATCTGTTACACTGATAGGGGTTCTCCCAGCATGACTCCTTTGATGCTGAGTGAGGGATGCACTACGACTAAATGCCTTTCCACATTCACTACACTCATAAGGCTTCTCTCCAGTGTGGATGACAGAGTGTCGAATGAGATTTGTGCTCCAGCAAAAGGTTTTCCCACACTTGATGCATTCGTACGGTTTCTCTCCAGTGTGAATCCTCTGGTGCCTTGTGAGGCCAGACCTGCGGCTGAAGGCTTTCCCACACTCAATGCACTCATAAGGCTTCTCTCCAGTGTGGATGCTATAGTGTCGAATGAGGTCTGCCCGATTGCTAAAGGCTTTTCCACATTCTTTGCACTCAAATGGTTTTTCTCCAGTATGGGCCCTTTTATGCAAGATAAAAGTGGAACAATGGGTGAAGGCCTTTCCACATTCACTGCACACATAGGGCTTCTCCCCAGTGTGAATCCGCTGGTGCCTCTTGAGATACGACCTGTGGTTGAAGGCCTTCCCACATTCCATACACTCAAAGGGCTTCTCCCCAGTGTGGATGATGTAGTGGTGTATGAGTGCTGCACTCTCACAGAAGGCTTTCCCACATTCACTGCACTCATAGGGCTTTTCACCAGTGTGAGTCTGCTGGTGCCACATGAGGTATGACCTGTGTTTGAAGGCCTTCCCACACTCGAAACACTCATAGGGATTCTCTCCACTGTGAATCATGTAGTGTCGAATGAAACCTGGCCTGTCACGAAAGGCCTTCCCACATTCTTTGCATACAAAGGGTTTTTCTCCCGTGTGGCTCCGATTATGTAACACAAAAGTGGAGCGGTGGGTGAAGGCTTTCCCACATTCATCGCACTTGTAAGGCTTCTCTCCAGTGTGAATTCGCTGGTGTTGTGTAAGGTGTGACCTGCGGTTGAAGGCCTTCCCACACTCACTGCATTTATAGGGCTTCTCCCCAGTGTGGACCATGTGGTGTTGAAGGAGGTATGTGCTCTTACTAAAGGATTTCCCACACTCTGTGCATTCATAGGGCTTCACTCCAGAATGAATCCGCTCATGTCGAACAAGGAGTCGTTTCTTGTTAAAAAGTTTCCCACATTCATTGCATTTATAGGGATTTTTCCCTTCCTGAATCATGGGATCTTTATCTGATCCATGTAAGTCACAGTTATGTAGAACATCTCCTGGGGAAACTTGTTTCTGTACAACCTTTGAATTTATACCATCACATGTCTCCAAACCATTGTGTTTGGGGCTCATATTCCTAGGGAGGTTCTCATTCTGGGGGTCCATCCTTGGTCTCAAGTATTCTTCCTGCATTTTTGATGTCTCTTCTTCATTCTTGGCTTGGTCCAGTGGGGAGTCCCTTAAGGTTCCCTCTGGTAACTGCCGATGGACTGAGACTTCCTCAGACAAAAGCAGTTCAGAAGTGGTAAATTCTGAGGCCTTGGGTCTTCCTTTGTCATCTGAAAGAAATTCATTACACAAAAGGCCTTTAGCCAACACACAGGTAAAAAAAGTATTTTAGTGAAAAAAATGATTAAAATAATGCCGCTGTGACTGTTATGTTTTGTCCTCTCTGAAACCTGGGCTTCCATTATCTATCTTTCCTAATCCTTGGGGTCTTAACACCTGGAACAGGAGACTCAGGAAGAGAGAGTGGAAGACAGGTGAAAGAGAATCTGGAGTAGACACATCTTCTCATTTCCTGAACAGAAGTGAGTAGACAAAGTAATAACAACACTGCATGTAGTGAGTCTGCTGTAAGCAAGGACATCTCATGGTACTACAAGAACACTAGGAAGGAGAACCTAATGTAGTCCAGATGTATGATATCAAGAGATCAGAGGACAATTCCAAGAGGATGTGTACCATGAGTACGTCCTAATGAAAAGCTGGGAGGTGCCAACCACAGAAAAAGCACGAAGGCCATTATAGCATGAGGAGAAGGACACATAAAGGCACAGAGACTTCAGTGCTGTGAGAGGATGGTATTGATGAGAATGCAGAGACAGGAAGGAACAGAGGAGAAGCTGATCCCAAAGATTCTCACTTGGGTAACAATAGGAAATGCTAATGCCTCTCTCAAGACAGGCTTGAGCTAGAAGCGAGCAGGATTTGGGTGGACATATTGAATCTGGTGTGCCTGAAGAACAGGTAGGTAAAAAGACTATGAAAATAGACATGACCCAGATGGAGAAAATCATAACACTTTACTTGAAGATATTAAAGAAGATCTAAATAAATGGAGAACTTAATAATGTAATGCTGACAATTCTTCCTAAATCAATCAATAAATTCAGTTTGAACCAAAATATCTCCAAACAAGAATAAGGAGCAGGGTGACCCTATGAGGTAACAGAATTATTATGAAATTATAGTATCGAGCAGTATGATACTGACATGGAGGTAAGGCAAACCGGCAATGAAAAGGAACAGAGAGCTTAGTGATAGAATCATACATATATGAAACTTTGATATATGGCAGAGAAGGCATAGCAGATCAGTGGGAAAAGGAAAGACTACCAAGGAAAAGAAGCTAAAAGAATTGGTTACCCACACAGAATGAATAAAATTGCATTCCTATCACATTCTATACTCAAATCATCCTCAAGTTAATAAAGAATTAAATGTCAAATTTTAAAGCTTTTAGTATAAAGCAAACAAGAATATCACTGACGTCTGAGTAAAGAAAGTTACTTACATAAGACACAAAATCATTAATTATGGAAAAAAATTTATAAATCAGACTACATTAAAATAAGAAAACTCCACCCAAAATACAGTTTAAAAAGAGGGCAAAATCATGGGGTCCTTTTTAGGCCTTATGAGTTTACAGTGCTGTTGAGAGATTCAAGAGGAAATGTGGGATTGAGAAGGGGGTAAAGGTCTGGAACAAACTCTGAGGGTTGAAATGGGCCTGGACAGTGACACTGAGCAGCACAGGGGACCATCAGTGGGAGACAACATAACCTGAGATGACATCAAACAACACATGTGATGGCTCCAGGGTCTTTAGTAGATGTGAGAGAGAGAAGGATAAATGTCACCCTGAATTTTTAGCTAGCTGTATTTAACTTATATAACTTAGACTAAGTTTTATAAAAGTAATTGTGAGATCATGCAACTTCTTTAGGATTACAAAGGCTGGTGGAAGGCAAAGCAAGACTTTAAACCTAAGCAGTTAAAAGCCCAGAGACTGATCTTCCCTAATACATTCCAGTTCTCCCAAGTAGCAATGAAGAGTGTGATCGTGGGGGTGAGGGATGGGGCATATGAAGGATGGAGAAATCACAGCTCAAAGGGCTCCATGGTTCCCAGTCCCTACAGAGGTAACAACAAGAAACTTCCCAAGGGATTCCAGGGCCAGTGGCCTCTTCGTGGTCTGAAGGCTGCAGAGAGCCCCACCAGTCTGGCACTTAGCTGCCTACCTGTACAAGTGGTTTGGGAGAGATCTTTCTTCACCATCCATAGCTCCTTTCCATGTTCCAGTTGGTAGATCAGCTCTGGCTTGGGAACAGGACATCCTGTTCATAGAGAAAGAAAGAGGACACAGGGATTTTGGTGAGAAGAAATAAAGCTTCTCAATCTAGTCTAGGATAACACTATCTTTTGGGCCCTAAAGACTGCAAACAGTATTGCTGGCTATAACAGTCAGCCCTCATTTCCTTTGAATCTCCACACTGTTTAGTAACTCAGGGAAAATGATCCTCTTCCTTCTAGAAGGTGTTTATTCGTTAATCCAAACCACATCTCAAACTGGAGGGTTTTAAATTACTAGCCTTCATTATCTTGCAAAGGGCATCTCTCAATCATCAGTAGTCTCAAGCAGGGCAGTGACTTAAGCCAGTCACTCTTTTTTTTAAAAATTTATTTATTAATTAAAAAAATTAACAAACCAAATAAAACATCAACATATATAATCAGTAATTCACAATATCATCAGTTAGTTGCATATTCATCATTTCTTAGAACATTCGCATTAATTCAGAAAAAGAAATAAAAAGACAATAGAAAAAGAAATAAAACGAACACAGAAAAGAAAAAGATTATACCTACAATACCCCTTACCCCTCGCTTTCATTGATCACTAGCATTTCAAACTAAATTTATTTTAACATTTGTTCCCCCTATTATTTATTTTTATTCCATATGTTCTACTCTTTTGTTGATATGGTAGATAAAAGGAGCATCAGACACAAGGTTTTCACAATCACACAGTCACATTGTGAAAGCTATATCATTATTCAGTCATCCTCAAGAAACATGGCTACTGGAACACAGCTCTACATTTTCAGGCAGTTCCCTCCAGCCTCTCCATTACATCTTGAATGACAGGATGATCTACTTAATGCATAAGAATAACCTCCAGGATAACCTCTGACTCTGTTTGGAATCTCTCAGCATTGACACTTTGTCTCATTTCACCCTTCCCCCTTTTGGTCAAGAAGGTTTTCTCAATCCCTTGATGCTAAGTCTCAGCTCATTCTAGGGTTTTTCTCAATCCCTTGATGCTGAGTCTCAACTCACTCTAGGATCTCTGTCCCATGTTGCCAGGAAGGTCCACACCCCTGGGAGTCATGTCCCACGTAGACAGGGGGAAGGTGGTGAGATTGCTTGTTGTGTTGGCTGGAGAGAGAGGCCACATCTGAGCAACAAAAGAGGCTCTCTTGGCGGTGACTCTTAGGCCTAAATTTTAAGTAGACTTGACCTATCCTTTGCGGGGCTAAGTTTCATATGAACAAACCCCAAGACTGGGGGCTCAGCCTAGAGCTTTGGTTGTCCACACTGCTTGTGAGAATATCAACAATTCAACTTGGGGAAGTTGAATTTCTCCCTGTTTTCACCATTCCCCAAAGGAGGCTTTGCAAATACTTTTCCACTCACTGATCGAATCACTCTCGGATTCATTGGGGCATCACTCTGGACAAACCAACAAAATCTCATGTCCTACCTGAGATTCTAAGTACTTATGGTGTTCAATCAAACTATCTACATAAGTTATATTAGGAAATGCACTAGTCAAAATATAAATTTTGTAACAAACATTTTTTGCTTTAGCCTCACACATAAGGTGCCCATCACTCTTTTTGAAGGGAAAGCCTTTATTTCAGGAAGGATGAATGAGAGGGCCTGTCAACCCTGTCACCCTGAAGCATCCTCTGACTCCTGTGAGGTAATCTCCCTAAGGATGTAGACCAAGGAAAAGAAAAAGCAAAGAAACAGAAATGCATTGGCATTCACTAACCCGGGAGGTAGCCCTATCTTTGAGCTTTTTATTAGGTAACACAATAAATTTTATGAGCTTTTTTATCAGGCCAGATAATAAGTTTCTTTCAGGGTGTAATGGGTCTTCTGCTAGATGCTACCAAACACATACCTGAACAGAAAAAAAACAAAAAACTAGATGTGACAAGCTGAGAGGGGTAAAAAGATTCAGGAACTCTGCAGAGAGGTCAATGACAGAAGTACCAGGACTGAAAAGAGGCATAACAAGCAGATCTTGAGGGTGGTAGTTTAAGATTCATACAGTCAACACTAAGCAAAGGTCTTCTGTATGCCTGGCACTCAACTTAGTAAAGCAGCACCGAGATAGTGAATGAATTCTTCTTTTACTTACTGGAGACATGCCCCTGCACACTACCGAAGGACCTTCACACATGCTGTTCCTGCTACCTGGAAAGCTGTCTCCCCGGCTCGCTCCACCTACCTAACCCTATCTCCTTGGTTCTCAGCCCAAACGTCACTTCTTGCAAAGACTTCTGAACTCTTGCTCCAAAGTAAAGGTGCTTAATAAATTTTCTATGCTGCCATAAAACTTTTTATCCCAATAATAAGTAAACAACTAACACTGATGAGGTGTAACTATATCCCAGGGACTACGGCAAATATTTTAAATGTCCTATATTTTAAAAAAAATTGAATTAAAGTTATGAATTAATTTACAGAAGAACTGACATACTTAATACACTAAGTCTTTCCATTCAAGAACATGGTATGTGTCATCATTGATTTAAGTCCTTTTTCAGATTCTAAGCAAAGTGCTATATTGCTCTTTCTAGAGGCTCTACATGAACTAGCATTCTATTTCAGGATCCCCTCACGGCATCCCCAGGATAAATATATACTGTGATATATTTTATGGATGAAGTAACAGGTCAGGCAGACACAGTGATTGGCTGAAGGGCACACAACTGGTGAATGGCTGAGCCAAGACAGAAACCCAGGATAGGCACCTCTGGCATCTGTGCTCTTTAGCCACAGGACTACTCAACTCTGCTTCAGAAGAGGCCATGTCCAAGCATGAGGCAGAGCACGACAACTAAGATGATCCAGAACCAACCTGCACACAGCCAGGTGTTACCAGGCTATGTCCTGAGCCCTTTCCATCCACAAGTCATATACCCTAAAACAGCTCAGTGAAGTACACATTTCATTATCCCTTTCTACCCATGAACATACCAAGGCACAAAGCTTCAGTAGCTTCCAGGACCCCACAGCTCATAAACGGAAGGCTGGGACTGAGCCCTAGGCAGTGTGGCTGCAGACCCTGGTCTCCGGAGTGGCACACTAAGGAGGAAAGAGTTCATAACCCTGAACAGGCACGGCAGCCTTGGAAAAAGCAGGCCATGGAGGTGAGTGGGGCAGGTCAGTAGGATAAAATCTTTAAGAAATAAGGGCAAAGAGGGTTAGACTTGGTGATTTCCAGACCTCAGCATTTACAAGAAGTGAAAAGTAAAAAATTTGGGAATCCTACAATGATTCAGGCAAAAATGGATTACTTACTCAAATACCAACTATTGTGTACTCTCATCAACATTCCACACAAGAAAGGATTTTTACCACCTAAAAGTGCAGAGGTCTGCATCTCAAAATAAAAGTATTTCTTCTAAATTGAACGACTTAAACTTTATGAGGGACTCACTGTTAGGGTCGTATTTTTCTTTGCCAAGAATGGGATGCTGTGAGAATTAAACGAATGAAGCATGAACAGTGCCTGGAAAATGCCTGATACCAGGTCAGTGCTCAGGGGATTTTAAACATGAACATTACTAACAGCTTTTCTTTAAAGTTTCCCACTTTTTGTTTCCTAAAAATACTTCAAAAGGAAATCTCATCCTGGAATGAGCTGAGACTCAGCATCAAGGGACTGAGAAAAACCCTAGAATGAGCTGAGAATTAACATCAAGGGATTGAGAGAACCTTCTCGATCAAAAGGGGGGAAGAGTGAAATGAGACTAAGTGTCAATGGCTGAGAGATTCCAAACAGAGTCGAGAGATTATAATGGAGGTTATTCTTACGCATTAATGAGATATCACCTTGTTGTTCAAGATGTAGTGGAGAGGCTGGAGGGAACTGCCTGAAAAGGTAGAGCTGTGTTCCAGTAGCCGTGTTTCTTGAAGATGATTGAACAATGATATAGCTTTCACAATGTGACTCTGTGATTGTGAAAACCTTGTGTCTGATGCTCCGTTTATCTACTATATCAACAAAAGAGTAGAACATATGGAATAAAAATAAATAATAGGGGGAACAAATGTTAAAATAAATTTAGTTTGAAATGCTAGCGGTAAATGAAAGCGAGGGGTAAGGGGTATGTTATGTGTAACTTTTTTTTCTCTGTTATCGTTTTCTTTTTCTGTTGTCTTTTTATTTCTTTTTCTAAATCAATGCAAATGTTCTAAGAAATGATGAATATGCAACTATGTGATGATATTAAGAATTACTGATTATATATGTAGAATGGAATGATATCTTATTGTTGTTTGTTTGTTAATTTTTTTATTAATAATAAAAAAGGGAAATCTCATATTGCTCTGATAAATGGTAAAACCAGACTCACTTGCCCCCATAGAAAGTTACCATGAAATTACAACAATGAAATCAAAATAATGTTAATAAATCTCAGCACACTCATATAGCCTACTCAGGACTGCAAATCTGAGACTGCTCCCTCTGTTGGAACGGAATTTACCAGCAGTTGGGAGTGATAAAGATTTAGCAGTAAACACCTACTTTCTCTTCACAAGTGGGGAAGGGGAAAAAGAAGGGAATGGCTTCCTCAAGAGGTCCCCAACACCAGGTGATAAAGTTGTCTGTGTACCCTCTAATACAGGGTTTCTCAAACTTGCCAAAACTGATATTTCAGTCCAGATAATATTCGTCGTGGGGGGCTTTTCTGTGCATCATTATAAAGACATTTAATAGCACCCCTGGCCTCTACCCATTGGATGTCAATAAAACACCCATCTCAGATACGACACTCATACATCTCTCTAGGCATTATCAAATGCCACTGGGAGGAGCAAAATCACCTCAGTGGAGAGCAATGGGCTTAGAATGATATAAATGAGGGATGAGAGAGAGCAACTGTGGTAGAGGACAAGGTTTACATGAGATATGACAGTCAGAACAAAGTACAATGAGAAGATGGTGATTGTGCTGAGAAGGGACCAGCCTTGTGAAATGCAATACTCTCCAGGCAGAGAGAACAGCTAGTACAGAGGCTTGAGGTGGGCATGTGCTTAGGGAACCAGCGAGATGCCCAACATGCCTAGACAGAGTGAGCTCAGAGGAACGCAGTATGAAATGTGATTGAACAGGTTGGCAGAGCCAGATAGACGACTTTTGGTTTAAAAAAATGTCTCTATAAAATATATCTAATGAATTTTGCCAGCTTTGCTTTATCTCATCTTATTGAAACAACACAATTCCAGTTCTCTAAAAATAGGCATGTCTTACCCGAAGCAGAGTTTGGTAAACTGACCCGGACTTCAGTCATTTCTCCCCAAACTGAATAGTCTAAGATGGTTATTATCCTCAAAGAGAGAATCAGCTAAGCTAGGGTTTATCAATTTTCACACTACCGACATTTTGGGCAGAATAATTTTTGGGTGATGATGGTAGAAGTTGTCCAGTGCATTGTTGGATGTTTAACAGCATCTCTGGACTCTACGCACTAGATGTCAGTAGCAGCTTCTCTTACATATAACAATCAAAAATGTTTCCAGACATTACCAAATGTTTCCTAGAAGACAAAACCACCAACTGTTGAAAGCACTGCTTTAACTTATCTCTCCTACCAATTAAAGATCATGGCCCTGGCCTTTGGAAACAAGCGATGATCATGAACGCACAAGTGAGTAAAGAAGGGTCATAATCAAAAATGGGTTGTTAAGAACAATACCAAGTAGCACTGGTGGTAAACCCCTCCTGGGAGTCCGCCTGACTCACCCCCTTCTTGAAGAAGAACCTATCACCCATAGCCCCAGGCTGTGGGGACACTTGACCCAACCAAGCCTGGTCATTCAGATTCCTCTTCAAAATCTGGAATAAGGACCTCAGATTAAGGCTAGCCTATGCTGGGCACTGGGATGAGAAATCAGGGAAGTATGGGCTCAGGTGGCCATTTTGTGCTTCACAGACACCTCCACAATAGTCAGCTGCAGTGAAAAGAAGAATGATATAAACATTTAGAGAAGTACAGATAAGGAACCTGGGAGCCACAGAGAGCAAGGACTAGGATGGCCACTCCCTATTGCCAATTCGGCATAGCAAAAAATGCTGTTCTGAAAATACAGTGATGTGAGTAGCCCCACAGGGAGAAGCCAGAACAAGAAACTCAGAAGCCAGGACATAACTATGGTTCTTCTCAGTTCTTGGCATCAGCCCTCATAGGCTCAGCTGGAATGCCTGCCCACTGTGATCTGCAAGACATCTCCATTTTCTTCCAACACATTCTTGCCCAAAGACACACAGGAAGAGATGAGACCAAAAATGACTGAAGCTTTGTGAAAGAGGGAGGCAGGTTTCAGAAACTTTCTTGACCAGTCAGGCCTGAAGCGAGGGGGTGGAATGAAGGTGGCAGTAGGTCTCCTGCATGGCGGAGTGGTGACTTCTTACCCAGAGAGACTAGAAGCCCACAGTTCTCCATCATCACCTCCTGGTACAGGGTCCTCTGGGTCACGTCCAGCTGCCCCCACTCCTCCTGTGTGAAAGTCACAGCCACGTCCTCGAAGGTCACAGACACCTGGAAAGTCAAAGAGAGGTAACAATGTTTGCCCTGGGGCTGTTGGATGGGATTAGAGTCCATCACTCAGTCACTGGTAAAGGTTCAGAGGGAATCAGATCCCAAATAACTGAGCACCTGAGGACCTAGCTCTATGCTGGGCTCAAGGGAGAGGTGGACATTGCTTTGAACAAAATATAACAGTGTAAGAGACAGAACCTCCTCTGTGGGAGCCACTAGATAATGACACAAACAATGACAATCTTGCATGTACTGATACAGAAAGCAGGTGTTGTAAGATGTCAGAGGAGTGGGGAAATAATGCTAGGGATGACAATAACAAAAATGGTATCAGCAGCAGCAGCTGGACCTCACTGATGCTCATTGTGTGCCTGCCACGCTAAAGAACACTAAAAGTCTCAGATCTGAAGTCAGACCCCTGGGGTTTGAATATAAATTCCTGAAGCTGATCCATGCCTGCTGTGTGACCTTGGAACATCATTTTAAGCCTCAATTGCTGGATGAATACGTTAAGCTGTGAGAATTAGAGAGAAAATATTCAGGCTTGGTATGCTTTGGAATTCTTATTAATCCTCCCACAGCCCAAAAGGTAAGAACCATCATGTCACAGGCACTGATCTGGACAGAGGCAGGGATTTGTACCCAGGTCCCTCTGTCCAGGGTATAATCATATAAATTCAACACTCTTACATCACCAAAACAAATCCACAGTAACAAGGCTATGAAGTATTTCTACTAATTTTTGCTGTTAAATCCATTTCAGCCGCTCCACACAAATATTTCTGTGAAAGTAGGCTGAGCAGTGGTGACATCCTTACCAGCCTCACAAGAGAGGCAATGAAGGGTACCACTTGCCTGGGGATTGGCAGGGCCATCATCAGCATCTTTCCTTCCTAAATCCTTAAAGCTCGTATCCCTGAGGACTGAAGACTTGCACCAGGGAACAAGAGCAGCAGAGAATAATGCAGGCTATAGCCATGACAACATAGGCCTCTGACTGTCCAGTGTTTCTAACAGCTGCAGGTGGGATGAACATCTAATAGAAAAGGTCACCATCTTGCCCTTCCAGGCATGTCTCACCAGATGGAGCAGGTGTGGGTCCACAGAAAAATAACAGCAACCACAAAATCCCCTTGGGCTTCCTTAAGCAACCAACGTAACTTGTCTTTGTCCACTTAATTTATTCTGCCGGGTATGCCCCTTACCTCCATACCCAATGAAGTAAACCTTGCAAAGTTTACTTCAGGTGTTGAAACCAGGGATTCCTACTCCACTGTCTAACCAAGTGAGTAAAAACACAGGCCCTGGTGGACAATATGCTAGGTGTGAGTTTGTTACTTAACAGCTGCATAACCTCGGACATGTAATTTCTCTGAACCTTGAGTTCTTCTTATGTAAAACAGTGATAATAACAGAAGTTAACCCTGAGAAGCTAAAGATTAAATTAAATATCATTATGATTGCCTGTCAGCACATCTCACAGACCCAACTAAGGTCAGGTTATTATAGTTACTTTGTTATGATTGCTATTTTTTCCACTTTACTCCCACAACATCCCGGAAAACCTCAATCCAGAAGACTTCTGTAATTTCACCAGGTTCCCTACACAAAAACGCCGGCTCGTGGGCAAGTGGGCAAGAATTACATTAGCCTGAATTGCCAGGTAAGGCCACTCCAAACGGGATGTGAAAAGGCAGCCCTCCAGAGACCCAGAGACAGCTTCCCAGGTAGAATGCAAAGGCTGGGAGGTGGAAGAGAACTCAGCACGGTCATGTGGGGGTGCCCAAAGAGCAGTGAGCAAAGGAAAAATGGAAGAAGACAAGCTGGGAGATGGTGGACGGGAGCTGATCGGGATTAGATTTACTCTACGTGTGATGGGAGCTCCTGGAGGGAAGCGACTCATTCATCCTTCAGTCACCTATCAATCACCTGGCAAAGGTCCGACACTATTGAGGGTACAAAATAAATGATAAACCAGTTCCACTTGGCATAAACAAACAAATGCAAAAATAAATCCAAGGAAGTACTTGATTCCCACCCTCTATAGGAGCCTTCTCTGGTTCTTCCAATTCCGAAGTCATCCTCCACTCACCTGGGTCTGGTCCATCAGCGACGCCATCGCTAGATCAGCGGACCCGTGAACCGAGCAGGGTCGGGGAGGCGAGCGGCCCGGACGGCTCAGGCGACCCGCGCCCCTGCCTCGCCTTGGCTGGGTGGCCTGGGCTGACGGCTGCACTCGGAGCCTCAGTCTCCGCCGTGTAAAATGCGCACAGGCCCGGGCGCCGCCCTTGGCGACTGCACGGATGAAGGACGCAAGCGGAGGCCACAGACAGCCCGCGGGGAGAGGAGGGCACGATCTCTATAAAGGTGCAGAAGTCGCCCCTAGTCTCCTTCCCTCCGTCACGACGAGAGCGCTGGAAAGCGGCCCGGGACCATCCGTCAGCTCCTCGAGGCCGGGGGAGACGTAACCATCACGGGCAAATGGCGAATCCCACCGAGACGCCGGAAGCCCCGCCTTCGCCGGCGGGCTCGCAGGAAACGCCCCTCTTCTGGGTCCTCATTGGCTCAGCGCCCGTCGCCGACGCACGGAGCACAGCCTTCTGGGTAATGTAGTTTCCGCCTTCACCGCGCCCGGCGGGCGCTCCTGTCCCAGGCGGCACCGGCCCCATCAAGCTTCAGTAGACGCCGTCCCCGGGCGTCCCGTCTGCGGCTGGGGAAGCCGGGGCCCCGGGAAGGGTCATTTGCTCCGTGTCGGGGCAAGTGCAAAGGTGCGGAGCCGGCCCTCGTCTCGCCTCCCGGCTTTCCAGTTCCCTTTACCGGATCTTCGTATCCTCTCGCTGGGAGCACCGACGGCTGCGCGGGCACGACGGGGAGGCTGGAAATGCCGCCTGGCCGCGAGCGCGGACCTGCCCCTCCTGGCCGCTGGGGCCCGGTGCTGTCGCCGCGTGGCCTGAGCCCCTGGAAGTGCGGACTGGTCATCCCCGAAGGGATGCGTATGGAGGAAGTATGGAGGGAAGAGCAGGCCCCAACCTCGAGCATTGTCTGTTTGAAAGCTCTGGGACCTCAGAATGTTTGTGTCACGTAGGAAGTCCACTATGTGACCGAAAGTATTAAGCAGTCTTAGAAGTCACCATTCGTGATTCCCACCCCACCCCCCATAACTGTGGAGTTGAAAAAACAAACGCTTCATTCAATTAATTGAGGAAGGTTAAGAAAATGGAATCAGAGTGCGGAAAAGTTCCCAGGAGATATACTTTCCAAAAATAAGAGAAAAATAGGGTGATTGGATATTAATTGGATAAAAGAATGAAGGAGGAGTTACTTCCCTGCTTTTGTTGCAAAGAAATTGTGGAAGAAGGTGGTTTGATTATGATACAAAGAAGTTGGCATCTGTCGCTAGCAATAGTTAGGAAATTACCCTAGTGGGAGAGACATAATTTCCATTTTCACATATGCATACACCAGAGGGTTATATTAAATAGTTTACAGTTAGGATACAGAAGGAATGTTGAATTTAAGATTTTGGTATTCTCTGTGTCATTAGAGACCAGAATGTCTGAAATGACTGGGAGTGAGGAAAGCCAAGTAGATAATGGAGAAATTTTGTAATCCTTGGTATAGAGCATACCAGATGAAACCCCAAAAGGAACATGCTGATGTCATAGCATGTTCACTGCTTAAAAAGCGGGTGAATCAATTTCCTGTTAGGTGTACTAGTTACCTACCCTAAATTTATGCTAACTAGAGGAGAGCTGAACTGCCAAAACTACACAAGAAAATTTAAGAAGGAGAATAAAATCTTTCTCAATTGGAGCTGGAAGACACCAACTGTAAAGATATGAGCAATGAATAATAGCATTTATCTGCTAGTTTTTAGTGACAGTGAGTGAAGTCCCCACCTTTGGGGCAGAATGGGCACCATCTCAAGGTATTCCCATGGAATGGGTTGAATTATGGGTTGAATTGTGCCCCCCCCAAAAAAAGATATATTTAAGTCCTAATTCCCAATCAGTATAAGCGACCCTGTTTGAAAATGGAATAGGATTTTTGATGATGTGATTAGTTAACATGAATCCAATCAGGATTGGGATGGGCCCTAATCTAAAAAAGGCAGTCCTTTTAAGAACGGGGAAATTAGACACAGACACATATACGTAAAAGGTCATATGAAGACACAAGGAGGCAGATGCAATTATAAGCCAAGGAACACCAAGGTACATACCCAAAGCTAGAATAGGCAAGGAAGAATTCTTCCCAACAGGTTTCAGAAGGTGGATACCCTACCGATCACTGATTTTGGATTTCTAGCCAGGAGAAATATCAGACAATAAAATTCTGTTGTTTTAACCCACCCAGCTTGGGGAGTCTCCATTAATCTCTCTTGATTCCCATGGGCTTCACCCTGAAGGCATTTGACCATGCTATCCTATCACAGCAATTACTAAGTACATTATACAAGGGCTTACTCTACCTTTGAAAAAAGATCCCATCATGTGGGTAAAATAGGAATCACAAAATATACAAAAGCCCTTCTTTTAGGAAGTACTCCTACTTATTCAATTCTTTAAAAATGAAAATAACATTTAAAATTGCTCTCATTTAAATAAATAAATGAGAGAATAAGGAATATCTTCCTTACAGAAGAATTTCAATAATATACATAGAAACCTTCACATCCGGAGGGGGAACTTTGATTCTTTTCTCTTCGCTAGTAGGTGGGACTTAGTGATCCACTTCCAAATCATAGTTAATGAAAAAGGGAAAAAGGTAATTTCACAGTGGAGAAACCTCGTAGACCCCATCCTAACCAAGTTACCGAGGCTGATGTCATCAGTTACAAGTCAGTGCCTAATCTGATGCAATGAGAAGGACACTGCATTACCGTGACATTGTTCCCCCAAAACCATAATTCCAGTGTAACGTTTCAATGGTTTCTCATTTCCCACTCTGAAGACCAAAACCCTCTAAACAATTGCAATAAATTGCTGTGACTGGGGTAATAAATCCCTACAACTTGGTGATTTAAACCCACAATTCATTTTCTTGCTATTCTGGAAGTCAAAAGTTTCAGATTTCACTGGGGTGAAGCCCCGGTGTCATCAAGGTTATTCTTACTCAGAAGTCTCTAGGGATCCATTACCTGCCTTTTCCTAGCTCCTAGACCTACATCCCATTTTTTTTAATGCAGTTTTATTGAGATATATTCACACACCATACAATCCATTCTTCCTCTGCTTCCCTCCTATGAGGATACATGTGATTGCATTTAGAGACCCCCCCCATGTAAATCAGGATAATCTCCCCATCTTGAGAGCCTTACCTTAATCAGACACGCACAAAAGGCAAAGACTATTTTTGCTTTTCCATATGAAGTACTGTTCACAATGGTAGGATTAGAATGTGGATATCTTTTGGGGGGCCATTTTTCAACTTACCACGATGATGTTGGAGGCCCTGCATGGACTGACTCTTGCCTACCTGTCCAGTCTCATCTGCCACCACCCACTGACCATCACCTGCCCTTGATAAGAATTCCTACCACCTCTAAAATATCTGCTTCACATGAATGCTGATGATTTTCAAAAGAGTCTTCTTTTTTAATTTAAAGTTCTAATGACAAGATTTGTCATGACTGGATCACTTATTCCAAAGAATTCTCTTCATTTTGTCTCATACATACTTTTTAGAAGTAATATAACAGAATTAAATAAGTGCAATTCAAAGAAAGTATTCAAAGAGTGGAAGAATTTAAATAATGATGACGATAAAAATTCCATGTTTTATTTACTGTGACAGTTTTCTAAAAAAAATGAAGTGTTTTAAAAAATACATTCAAACAAATAATAACAGAGAAAATACATTTAAACTGACAGTTTAATAGGTGATGCTTTGCAGAAGGTGATAAAATCAGATGGATTAAGTAACTTTTCCAAAGTCAGAATTAAGTAGTAAGGCTGATTTTCAAAGCCAGATATATGTCTCTGAGTATGTATGCATAAGCAATATACTATGCTTATGCAGTATTGCAAAATATTTTTCCATACTCTTTGAGTATTTTATTTTCATCTAAAAATCCAAGGACTTTTTAATTTTTATTTCTGATGGGAATGTTAACTATTTTTACCTGATATGTTGTGGCATTGCAATAGTTTTATAAGAAAGCTATTAACATTGTAGAATTTTTTTTTACTGACGAGAAAAATATTTGATATACTGATTCGTAAAATAGCTTACCAAACAATGACATTCATTTTTATATATGAATATATTATATATGATATAAAAATATATATTCATAGTAAAAATATAAGAAAATATGCAGAACCGAGGAAAGAATCATCATCTGCTGAAACTCAAATATTTGTGGAATGGATGAATGAACGCTTACTCTCTTTTGCCTATTTTCTATCTGGTTGTCTGTCTTGTTCTTCATTATTTTTAAGAGCTTTTTATATATTTCTAATACTGTTTGTTTTTATTTTTACCCATGAGATATATCATAATTGTAGAAAATCTAAAAATGGGGAAAATGCTTATAATCTCACTTTCCAGAGATGATGCGTTTGAGTTGCAATCGTTTGATTCTGTGGTATTATTGATAAAAATTGGGTGTGGAAAACAAAATAAAGATGAGGATTCTTTATAATAAATGAGTCTGTCATTATGAGTCAACTTGTCGTTAGAACACTCTTTGAAAATGCAGTGTTTTGAAAATCACTTACCATCATGTGAAGCAGATGCTCTAAAATCTTTTATCTTGTCCTAAGTCAGATCCATTTCTATTAAAATCTTTTTATTGTTTTGGAAATTGATAGCAAAGAGGGAAGAGCATTAAAAATTTATTTCAAACAATATTTTCTTTCTTTCTTGCTCATGCTTATATTCACTAGTTTTGAGATTTCAAAATTTCCCTTTCTTCACTGTTTTCCTCACAGTAAGACGATTCCTTAGATAAGTATGAATTGGATGGCAATCATATTCTAAAAATATTAATGGTAGATATTTGATCATTTTAAGAGCTATTTTTCCAGTTCACCTTGTAATTGGTCTTTGTAATTTTGATCTACTTTTGCACTTATTTTTATTCTTTTCATGAATATTGAATTATTTGGCTGTTTAGATGCCATAGTCATCTAAATAAATTTAGTATTCATTTAAAAACAGATTTTAACTTAATATAATACTTAATTAGAGTAAATATTATATACAATAAATGCATAATTTATATGAATTATCTTAAATCATACAAATTGTGTTTAGCACCAAATAAGTGTACTTAAAAATATATATCATAACAGAAAAATCAATAAAAACAAATAGCAGAAAATCATGCTGTGAGTTTCCAGACTAATTTTGGAAAAATAGTAAAAAAGTTACATATATAGAAATAAATAACAGTAAACTATTTATCACTATATTAAGCGAGTACATGGTAAATGTTTGCTGATTATTTTTTCTCATTAAATATATTTTTTGGTGAAAATGTTTACTATCTGATCAAATTTTGTTTTTGAGAAATCAAATGTATCAATAAATAATATTTGTATTATGTAAACACTCAAAATATTTTTAAAAATCACACAAACATAATATGTGTAATAAAATAAAAATGCCCCATTTACCTTTCAGTACTATGGATTGCAGCTATAAACAATGAAAACAGCTTGTCAGCTCCCCTCAAGATTAATCAATGACTGTGGGAGAAATTGCAGTGAAAGATCTTTTTATTCATTGCACCTCTGCTCCCAATTGCAGAAGCCATACAGGTGCAGGGAGGATCTTTTCTTTGTTATTCATGGACTTTTTGCAATAATCTTTATGTTTTAAAAATTGCATTGAAATATTATTTATCTTGATCACTGACTTTTTAGCATCCCCTTAAATTTTTCTCCCAAATTGAGAGCCAGTCACCATGTTCGAATTCTGTCACTGATTAAAAATAACACTTAATTTAATAAGAAAGATCCGCACTTCGAAAGTAAGAATGAAAAAAGCAATTAAAAAATATATACGTATGTAGTAGACATTTTTTAGGAAAGATGTTTAAATCCAATAGTACTCAAAAATGCTCTACCTGTAATAGCTTAGGTGCAGAGGTTGGTGTACATTATTAAATCTCTATTAATTATAGATAAGAAATCCCATCAATGAGCTCAAAGAAATGATGCAATTATTAAAGGTGGAACTTTGGCGTCATCTAAATGATTCAAGGGGCGTATCATCTGGGACTGATATATAAAGCCCTGTCTCCAGGGGAATTACACTCCTACTCACATGTTTGAGACAACAAGGATCTCTTTCAACATGGCCCAGAAAGACTCTGCAAACGGTCAGTTTCCTGGGGTTTCATTGATTTGGGGAGGAAATTGCTGATAACTTAGTGGGTTTGTTAGAATTTGTAAGAGTTTAGTTTTTAAAATTTTTAAATAACTGTACTAGAGTCAGGGAAGATGCGTGTTTCTGATGTGAGGTATTGAAAGTATGCCATTTTCTGTGCATTGGAGAATTGGGAATTTCAGGAAAGTCCAGGTATTCCAGAACTAAGATGCATTTTTGCTTTGGGAAGGAAGAGGGGAGCAAAGAGCAATGAGAGAGGAGAGAAGAGGGAGATGGAGAGATATGGAAAGAAAAAGAAACAATGGAAGGTATCAAAAAGTTCAGAGATGAAAATTGTCTTAGGACTCAAAGCAGTTTCCAGGTTTCTCTCAGCAGACTGAACTTTTCTTCTGAACTCCAAATTCATCTAGCTAACTCCCTACTTGTCTCTAACAGGCATATCAAACTCATATCCCAAACTAAACGCCCGAGGTTCACATCCCACAGCTTTTGTAAGCTCCGGAAATTGCAACTCTGTTAGGCCAGTTGATCATGCTAAAAATTTAGAAAACATCCTTGACCTCAGTTTTTCCCTCTTAACCTACATCTAGTCAGACTGGAAATTCTATTGGCTTTAACTTGCAAATATGCTAAAAATCAGATGCACTACCACCCTGGATGATCACATTATCCTCTTAACTGATCTGTTTACACATGGCTCTGCTGCAGTCTTATCTCAACGCTGCAGCCCATGTAATCTCATCAAATCTGTAAATTAGATCATTGGATTTATCTGTGCAAACGTTTTCATTGACTTCCCCTATTACTCAGAGTAATAGGTACCGGGCCCTCCAAAGTCCCCTAAAATCTTGGCTCCCTGTGAGTTCTATGACCTCTCCTGCTACTCCCTTATACTTCACTCAGTCTTCTCCAGATGTGGTGGCCTCCTTGCTTTATCTTCAAAAGGCCAGATAGGCTCCCCATCCAGGACTTTAGCATTTGCTGTCCCTCTGCCTGTCATGCTCCTCTGCTCACTCTCTAATCTCCTTTAAGTCTCTACTCAAAGTCATTTTCTCAGCGAGGCCTTCCCTAAGCTGAAAATTGTAACTCCACTGAAAATTGCAACCTCATGCCTGCCCTCTACTCTCCCCTCACTTCTTTGTCTTGCTATGGCAATATTTGTCATCTGGCATTTATTGTACTTGATTCTTATCTCTGGGCTCCTCTGTGTGGAACTTCTCCAAATGATCATTTCTTTTAGTTTCTAGAACAATTTTGATTGATTTGGAGCAGGGGTAGTTG
Organism: Myrmecophaga tridactyla; assembly: GCA_004026745.1. Taxonomy (NCBI): domain Eukaryota; kingdom Metazoa; phylum Chordata; class Mammalia; order Pilosa; family Myrmecophagidae; genus Myrmecophaga; species Myrmecophaga tridactyla. The sequence continues at coordinate 45,506 of PVIY010017232.1, forward strand.
TTGTACAGGGTTGAAGATCCACTGTTTTTGTGAGTGGGCTCTTCAGTAAGTCAAACTTTCAACAAATATCTTTGGGGGATGTTATGTGCCATGCGAGCAGCAGAAGGCCCTGAGTGTAGACAAGTGCTGCACTGGGTATCATGCTCTGCTGTTGCCATCTGAAATTCTTAATTTTTGAACAGACAGCCCCACATTTTCACTTTCCTCTGGGCCCCACAAATTACAATGCCAGTCCTAATTTCATTCAGTAGCAATTCCAGTGAACAAGAGGAGTAAGGCTGTTTTGTGGCGCTTACATTAATGAGGGTTTCGGGAGAGTGGGGTGGGGGAACCCAGAGGGAAACCAGTAGACTTGCAGAAGATGAGATAGGAATAATGAAAAAAAAAAGTGTGAAATGCAAGAATGTGGCTTGGGGTATGATCCACCTTAGACTGGAGGGTTCGGGCACGGACTCTGAGAAGGTGGTGCTAAGGCCAAGAGGAGCAAGCACTTCCATCACTGTGGGAAGAGAACTGCAGGCAGAGAAGGAAGCAATGCAGAGCTCTGGGGAAGAAGTTTGAATCTGGAGTTTGTAAAAACAGTCCCACTAAATGTTTCTTTCATCTCCTTCCAGAGACCATTTCTACATGTCAAAGGCGCAGTCGCACCAAATTCACACCAGATCAGCTGAAAATCCTCATAGACACTTTCAACCAAAAACCTTACCCAGGTTATGCTACCAAACAAAAACTTGCTTTAGAAATTAATGCCGAAGAGTCTAGAATCCAGGTAATTTGTAAGTGCTATATCTCCAAGACTAGAAGTAGGAAGGGAGGGGTGAAAACTGTTAATTGAATACCTGTGATGTGCCAGCTGCTAAGGGCTTTTTGTAGAGCATCTCACCAGAAAAACTCCCAAGGAGATTGCTCTTAGTCTCACTTTACAACTGTGGGCCCTGAGGCTAAGAACCTCCCAGGGGTAGGGAGGAAGTGTGGAGGTAGCTTCAAAGAAGAGGAAATGCTTGGGGTAGCTTTTAAATACACAGCAATTACAACTATTAATGGCTGAAAACATAATAATTGTAGCAAATCACGTTGGGGCCAGATTGGGAAGGTACTAAATGCCAGGCTAAGAGCTAAGACTTGAACTAATACCTGGTAGAATGTGACAGAGGTCAGTAATAAACTTGGGCTTAAGGAGAAAGGCAGCAATGGGGCTGAGATGACATTAAAATGTTCAATTCTATCACTTTCTTTTCCTCACTTAGATTTGGTTTCAGAATCGAAGAGCTAGACACTCATTCCAGAGGACAGAACCTGAGCAGGCCTTAGAATCAAGCCAAGCCCACACAGATGCCCCTGCAGTGACTCAAGGTAAATAGCCTCCCACAGTCCTGTTTCCCAACACAGCCGCTTGGGTATTGCAAATGCCTGCAATAACTTCTAAATTACTTGCAATACAATTTGCCTCTGACCACCCAGAGTCAGATTAGACTCCATATTCTATAAGATCACCCTTCAGACTCAAACTGCAAGTTTAGGGACCCAGGCCACACAAACTTCTGACCACTGCCTCCATGTTCAGGGGTTCCCACCACCCTCTTGGATGTGGTAATTTGCTAGGAGGACTCACAGAATTCATCAAAAGAGCCATATTTATCATTATAGCCTAATTATAGCCAAAAGCTACAAGTAAGAAGAAGCCAAAAGAAGAGATGCACAGGACAAGCTTTGGGAGGGTCTTGAATGTCTCAATATGCATTATCATGGAAGCTCCTCAAGCATCAGGTGTCCACAGAGTTTATATGGGGTTTCATTAGGTAGGCATGATTGGTGGAATCAATGCCCACATGGTTAACTCCATTACCAGGCCCCATCCTGTCCTTAGAGGATGAGGCAGGGAAGGTCAGGCTGGTATGCTGTGGCACAAAGTCCAACCTTGAGTCGTCTCACTAGCATCAACTGTTCAGGTATGCCCAGGGCCAACCATGAATAACAAAAGACATTCCTATCATGGGAAACCCCAAGGATATAGAGGTCACCCCCTAGTAAACAGGGACAAAGAAAGAACAGCTAAGTACAGGTACCCAAGTGCCTCTCTGTCCTGGAGTGAACTTTTATGCTGATGCAGTTGGTGAATGTCCCCCCTTCCCCCTCCCTGGACCTCCTGTTCAGGGTCTTCTGGTGATAAAGGATTAAACATGGGTATATTCTTCCTTACGTTGTGGACCTTCTGAGGTCTTCTGCTCATCTTCCAGCTGGAGTCAAGTAGCTCAGATATATCATTCTGCATCTTCTCTGGCAACTTCTGTTGGGAATGGGCCCAGGACAAGGCTCTCAGCAAGAGACAACAGGTTCCAAATAGACGGAGATGGTGGGAATATGTTTGGGCTCCATGTTTGGATATGTAAACTGACTCCCGAAATATTCTTTTCTCCTCAATCTTTCTTATACCTACTCTAGTTAGAGAAGCCAGGCGGTGCCGGACCACCTATACATCTTCCCAATTATGTGCTCTCATCAAAGCTTTCAAGAAAAACCCTTATCCTGGGATTGATTCCAGAGAAAGACTTGCTAAAGAAATTGGGGTTTCAGAGGCAAGAGTCCAAGTAAGTGATAAGGGCTTTTCCCATCCCCTTTCCTAGGGATGTATGGGGAGGGAAGCCATGCTAACCTTGGGCTTTTCCTTGGCACACCAGGCACTTGCTTATGCAAGACCCTCTGTCTGGTTGGGTCTACTCCCACATTCCCACATGGCTCACTTCCTCACCCCCATCTGGCCTCTTCTATCAATGCTGGGTGTCTTGCACCCTGAACGGTGCCTGGCACATGATATTTGATAAGAATATTTAATATGAATGAGTGAATGTTATGTTAACATGATTTAGCATTTAGCTAAATTCTTTATATGTATTAAATTCTTGGTCCCTCTCAATTATCCCATGACATTGAAACTATTATGCCCACTTTAGAGTGTGACAGCCTGCCCTAGGATTCGTTCCTGACAGAGTCCAAAATAGAATAGAATAGGTAAGAATAAGATGTACATTGTGTAAGTACATGTATGTGTGTTCAAACCAGTGCCCAGACGTGGAACCAGAAAAACAACAGGTTCCAAAGTAGATGGAGATTGTAAGATCTGTGTGGGTTGTGTGTTTGGGGCTTGGATGATTTCTATGTCTTAGGAGAGCAGGCAATAGTTCAGTAAGATTTCATGACTTTTCCAGAACCTGTGCTTTTTCTACTCGCATGGTAGTAAAGCTTAAAATAGTAGCCATGGAAGCCAGGGGTGTATGTGATATATACATACATGTGTATATATAAAATTAAGATAAATTATGTATGAGTGTAAGATTTTTATGTGTGTATATATATGTAGATAAAATTCATAGGCACAGGCAAAGGGTAACGATTATATTTCTTGGGATGAAGAGCGTCTTCCTGGAAGAGATGACTGTCACTGAAGACAAATAGACATTTTTGACAGGAAGAGAAGATAGAAAGAGAATGCAAGGCAGAGAAAGGAGCTGGAATATAGGCATGGCCTTTTAGGAAAGATCAGCACTCACAATGAGGAGAATTTGGGGACTATCAGGATATGAAACCTGAAGAGAATGTGAAGGGACTGGGTGCCAGGTTCTGAATATTGACCTTTACCTTCGGGGCTGGTGGAATTTCACATATCACATTGCATAATGAGCTTGGAATTACACCTAAAATGAACTTCCTCCCCCATCCCCATTTACTTTAAGAAAAAAAGCCCGAATAACATTAGTTATTTTAATTCAATCTTTTTTAATCCACTCAGATTTGGTTTCAAAACCGAAGATCTCGATTCTATGACCAAAGAAAAAAGAACCTGCTGAGATCCGAGGAAAAATAAGAGACAAGGCACAAGGTCTCTAAGAAGAGAGAGTTCAAGGTAACCAGCCTTTTGGTCCTAGTTTACTTCATAAGCAGACTCTTTTGGGTGACCAGTTTTAGAAATAAACACTTAATAAACTTTTTTTGAAGGTTTGATTGGGTGAGGGAGGAATGAATCCTCTGGTATTTCTGCCAGGGCAGGGTTGGGAATGGAATTCTCCAGTGGGAGGCAGTAGATTCTGTGTTGGTTGTAAAAGTGGGGAAGAGTTGACTTCCATGTCTGTATATATAAAAAGGCCCCTTATATATTTTTCTCTACCTATCTTTCCTCCTTAGCCACAGAAGCTACACAAAATGTCACCAACCTCACTAGCAACTGTTTTATTTCTCTGGAACCAGAATGAGGGGTCATAGAAACAAGTTCAGTGTATCAGATGTCATCATCCTGAGACCTAAATCTATCTCACTCTTCCTGGGAATGCAGTCTTCCTCTGCAATTGCAAGTTGAGCACTCTGGAAATGGTAAGCAAGACTTCAGAAGGCAGAAACAGGTCCAAGAGGCA
>PVIY010017233.1:0-50736 GCA_004026745.1 Myrmecophaga tridactyla
CCAGGAAAGGAGTCACCAGAGACGAAATTCCATGAAAATCAGGGAAATGGACTTTTCAGAAATGTATGTGCAAATAACTGGAGCACCATCCCAGCACACTGGCACTGCATAAGTCCCTTAGAACTGTCACAAATAGTGAGAGATCGAGAGGAAAAGCAAACACTGAAACTTTTGAAGTTAAGAATTCGTACCATTCCAGTGGAGGTGGCATAAAAGCAAAATTGCCTTAGTTAGGATGAATGATTTTTTTCCTTGAAGAATTTGAGGACTTAGATTATTATCATACATTGCTAAAATGTTTCGTGTGGATCATGAGCTGTTCTATGAAATAATTACCAAAAAATTTTAATAGGTTAATTTGATTCAAATGTTTTGTTCTTGTGGAATAGCTGATATTCAGAAAATAAAACCTGAAAAGTTACTACTGATGTCAGCAATACCGGTGAACTAAGATGAGACTGAATTTAAAGAGCACTATGGGATCTTTACAGTCTTTACCAGACAAAAAGTGGGTGAATGGATGCTTTTAAACAACTTATGAACACTTCAAATTATCTTGTTTTCTTGAAGAATGCCTAGAAAGAGAATGAAGCAAGAAAATTTTCAAGCCCTGAGCTTTGTGTCTCCTTCTAGCGAAACTCAGCATCCTGAGCTAAGGAATATCAGAAGTTATCACCAAATTTAAAACTTCTATTATATATCCACAAAGCATCAGCCTTTAACTAAAGTTGAACCTAATTATGTAATTTATTTGGCCTGCCTAAAGTAGAAGCAGAAACAGAATAGAAAAAATGTGAATGCTTTATGCAGGGCATATATATCACAGAGCATCTTAATTCTGTTATGCATTTTACCTTGTGTTATCTGTTTTACTTATGTTTTCTTTACTTCTTTGAATTACCTGCTTTTCAATTGAGCTTTCAAAATAGCTTGCCTCTTTCAAGAACTTGAAGGATCTGAAATTCTATCCTACTTACAAGGTAACATGTAGTAACAGTTTCATAGACATTTGCAGAAGGCACAAGATTCCTATGTCAGAGATGAGCTTTATTCCTTATAGGAGAACAGGAAGCATGAACCATTTTATTGCATTAATTCCCTGTGCCCAACTAGTGACATGGGGTACTGTGTCAGGCCCAGGTGAATGCTGTACACAACAGTAAATTTGTGTCACAGCTGAGGAGCTGCAAACTTAGGACACCACCAGTTTTATAAAGGGGCTGCTAACAATCATCCCTATCATTTGCCAAGAAAAAAATTATCTTTAGTAACTTATCTTTATTAACTTAGCTGACAGAAAATTATGTCTGTCTTAGAAGAATATATTATCTCAATATTCAAGGGGGTTTGGTATACAAACCTTCTTGAAGAGAAATTGCCATGGCCTCTTAACAAGCCTTACAGAAATGCTACAGATGCATGGGTGGTTGTTTCAAAGAGAATCAATCTGCCAGCTGCACCTACAGAAATACTGGACTTCATTGAAAATGTAGAAATTGGACTCCCTAGGTTTAGAAAGGGAATAAAAGCCTCGAAGGGTTTAGGAAAGTGCAAGCACACCTGGTTTTTCATTTGCTTATGTGAAAGATGGGTGTTCAATGGTAAATTTATCCTTAAGGAAAACAATACTTAGACTGTGGAATTAAAGTGTGCTTGAGGGCATTTCATGAAACCACACATGGGTAAAGGAATCATTTTATTCAGCTCCCCACCTCAGGTAGGAAATAGTGGAGGCCCAGAAGCTGGAAGGAACGGTATCCTTAAAGGGAAGGGTGGATCATAATTCAGATTCCATAATCAGAAACCAACACATATACACGTTACCTCCAGCCATTATGGAAAACCCCATGTGGTTATGTAAGATTCCGCATCTGCAAGAAAAACCGTGGTCTGCCTGCCCCTAAGGCTGACTTGAGTGAGGGTGCCTCTAATTGAGTGCCTGAACTTTTCAAGGAATAACTAGGAGGTCCCATTAGGAAATGATGAATTTTTCAGTAATCAGGATTACCTACTTGACAATTGTGTAGCCTGGATAAAATAGCAGCTATGAGGCAGACATATGGAAATCACCACCCAAGAGAATCCAATATGAAACAAAGAGTCAGTTCCCAGAAACTTTGAAGTGATAAAATAATACCTGGAAATGAAATAATTTTTTTAAGACAATAAGATTCTAGTAAAATTTTAGTTCAAGAAGCCTACTGTTCTAGTTTGCTAGCTGCTGAAATCCAATATCCCAGAAATGGAATGGCTTTTAAAAAGGGGAATTTAGTAAGTTGCAAGTTTACAGTTTTAAGGTCCAGAAAATGTCCTAATTAAAACAAGTCTATAGAAACATCCAATCTACAGCATCCAGGGAGAGATACCTTGGTTCAAGAAGGCCGATGAAGTTCAGGGTTTCTCTCTCAAGTGGAAAGGCAAATGGCAAACATGGCATTATCTGCTAGCTTTGTCTCCTAGCTTCCTGTTTAATGAAGCTCTGGGAGGCATTTTCCTTCTTCATCTCCAAAGGTTACTGGCTGGTGGACTCTCTGCTTCTCGTGGCTATGTCATTCTGCTCTCTCAGAATTTCCTTTTTTCTCCAAAGTGTTTCCTCTTATATAGGATTCCAGTAAAGTAATCAAGACCCACCTGGAATGGGTGGAGACACATCTCCACCTAATCCAGTTTAATAACCATTCTTGATAGAGTCACATCTCCAGGGAGATGATCTAACTAAAGTTTCAAACATACAGTACTGAATAAGGATTAGAAGAAATGGCTGCCTTTGCAAAATGAGATTAGGATTAAAACATGGCTTTTCTAGGGTACATACATCTTTTCAAACCAGCACACCTACCATTACTTTTCTTTCTTCTTTATTTTCTCTCCTCCTTCTCTTTCTTCTTCTTTCTAATTTTCTGTATCTTCCTCTTTCCTGCATTGCCTCAGAGAATTATTCAATAAATCACACCTGGACAGCTGTGTACAAAAATTCAGCATCATTCATTTCTCTGTCTTTTTCCATCTCTCTGTCTCATCTCTGCCTCAGTTTCTGTCTCTGTCTCTCAATGTTTCTCTCTCTTTCTCTGTCAATATATAAACAAAAATATATAATAATATGGGAGAAAATCTTCCTATGTAACACACAAGAACTGGTAATCATACCATGAAACAAAATTTGATATTTTTTCTGAAATAACAATTAAAAGAATATTTGATAAGTAAAAACAAAATGGCAATATAAATAAGATTGAGTGTAAAATGTGCTATTCGTTGTGAGTTTTGGGAAAGTATTTGCCACAGATTGATATTCAGTGGGATAAGGAATTACCATACGTGTAACATTGACAAATGCAAAGCAAAACATCAAAACTTCAAAAAAACATGGTTAAAGGATATCAAAAGGTAATTCAGAAAATAAGAAACTTAATGTTCAATAGGTATTAATACATTCAACCCCATTAATTATGGAAGAAATATATTTGAAATACAATTTACCATGTCAGCAAAGATGAAAAGGTTTAACAGAGTTTGTGAAGGCGACTATGTAGAATTTCAAAGAATCACTGGCCAGATTCATCACTTCTGTAATAACAAGTGATTTTATCATTGATTTTTTTAAATTTTGCACTTCATTTTTTACTTTTAGTTTTTATTATATTATATTGGTGAAGTATATGGAAGTATAATGGTTTTGGTCACAGTAGTGTGGAGAGATTAGCACAGGAGTCTATTAGAAGTATTAGAAATCTTAGAGGCTTTATTATGATCTATTAAATTTTATGTGATCCAAAAACATTTAATACATTATCCAAGGAGTTACACACAGTGATGACAATACACTTTGCAATAACAGACACCATGTTATATTTTCTGACACACGAGATACTTATAATTTCAAAAAAAAGAAGACCTATCATTAAATTATTAATTGGTTAGGCAAAACCATACTGCATGTATTTAATGGAATTGCATTACAATGTTAAAATTTGTGCACATATTTTAATATATTGACAACATAATACATGATTATGGTTCAAGTTAAGATACTAAACATACAAAAATTATGTTTATATATATGTGATGGTTAGGTTCTGTTTTCAATTTGGCCAGGTGATGATGCCCAGTTGTCTGGTCAGGCAAGCCCTGGCCTGACAGTTGCTGCAAGGATATTTCTTGGCTGGTTAATAAACCAGAAGGTTGGTGTATTAGATCATCAGTCATTTGACTGCAGCTATGGCTGATTACATCTGTGATCAACTAAGGGCCTGTGTCCTGCAAATGAGATAACCCAATTAGTTGAAGACATTTAAGGAAGAACAAAGACTTTTTCACTGCTTCTTTAGCCAGTGAGCTTCTCCTGTGGAGTTTGTCCACACCTTTCATTGGAGCTGCCAGCTTCACAGCTAGCCCTAAAGATTTTGAACTTCCATTCCCATGTTTGCATGAGACACCTTTATAAATCTCATATTTAGAGATATCTGTTCAAAATCTGTATTAGGTTATTTGCTGCTGTAATGCAAAATACCAGAAATGGAACAGCTTTTAAAAAGGGAATTTAATAAGTTACAAGTTTATAGTTCTAAGCCTATGAAAATATCCAAACTAAGTCATCCAGGGAAAGGTACCTTAATTCAAAGAAGACCAACTAGTCAAGAACAGCTTTGTCATCTGGAAACATAGCTGGCATCTTCTGGTCTCTTACTCCTGGGCTCTGTTGCTTTCAAACTGTTCCTGTGGAAGTTCCCTACTTTGCTTCTCCTTGGCTGGCTTTCATTCCTTGGCTTCTCTTGTTTCTCTCAAGGCTGTGGCTTGCTTAATATCTCAGGACGTCTGCTGGGATCCAAGCATCTACAAACATTCGCATCTCTACTCTCTGAAGCAACTTTTCTCAAACCATCTACACCTGCTCTCTGTTGGCTCTGAAGTTTGTCAGTTCTGTCTCTTTCCAAAATGTTTCCTCTTTTAAATGCCTCTAGTAAACTAATCAAGACCCATCTTGAATGGTTGGAGTCACATTTCAATCTAAGGTGACACCCACAATTTGGCATGCCACATTTCCTTGGGGATAATATAATAAAAGTTTCCAATTTACAATATTGAGTCAGGATTAAAAGAAATGCCTACCCCCACAAGATTGGGTCAGGATTAAAACACAGCTTTTCTGAGATGTATAATAGTTTTAAACTGGAACAATATATATATAAACTTATATGCATGTAAATTCCCATACCTTTATCTCTATCTATCTATATATCTATCTATAGATGTGTGTGTGTTAATACTTCATTGTTCAGTATTTACTAAATGTTATTTCTCTAAATGCCCTAACGAACAGAAATAAGAGTACAATAAAAGACTGAGCAATAATCAGGATGTAATTTTTAATTTGCACAATTTTGCTATTTCAGATGATGATTTTAATATGACCTTCCTCTTCCCCCTTTTTATAAGTATATAGCAACTAGACAGGGTAGCTCTAAAGCAGAAAGGATAAGGTGCATTGAAGTCATTCCTTTCTTCTCAGTCCATATACATCATTCCAAATATCTGTAAAGCTGTAAAGAGGGGATAATCAACAGGTAATAACATTGCCTCTTTCCTTCATTTTTAAGATTCCCAAATAAGGTCTTCATTTTCTTTTCATATTCCTCACAGATTTATTTTTAATTTTGAATAAACTACCTGGATGGGCAGTGAGTATTTTTGAAGAGTATTTCTTCTTTTTGAATTCCTCTGGGTGTATCAGAACAGGCTTTGGATATATGAAGTTATGAAATAATAAACGGTCGTTGTCTTTTTTTATCTTTTTTATTTTTTTTTGCACAGGCAGGCTCTGGGAATCGAACCTGGGTCTCTGGAACGGCAGGTGAGAATTCTGCCCCTGAGCCACCATTGCCCACCTAACAGTCATTATCTTTTTTCTTTTTTTTTTTTTTAACATGGGCAGGCACCGGGAAGCGAACCCGGGTCCTCGGGCATGGCAGGTAGAGGTATTTATTTTGACTATTTAAAGGCACATCCATTTTGTAATTAATTACATATATAGTATGCTGTTTTTTACTAAGAAAATAAGTGTCATAAAATTATAATTTAACTTTAAAGATATCCAAAAACAATCACATTGGGGAACAGCAAGTAAATTAAGGAAACCATTTGCAGTGCATATTTAAAAAGTGCTATTTTTATGACATAAAATGAGCTGCGTATAGGAGCTAGAAAACTCATAAACAAAGAATTCCACATTCAAAATAATTACGTTAAGCATTCAGCCATATTAAGAATCATGGAAATCCATGTTAAAATAACAATACAACTATAATGCTCAACTTTCCAAAGAATGTTTTAGATGTTAACATTTTACATTGTATCAAATTGGGCAAGCATTCCTACATAGACCAAGACAACTCTAAACCATTATATCCTTTCTGATGGATAACCTTCAAAATTTATCAAGAACCTTAGATAGTATGCTTTTAACCAGGATTTTTATTTCTAGGATTTCATTCATTCCTTAACTACCTATATTCAATTTGATATATGGCAGATAACTATCTAAGGCATTGAAAAATTTGAAACATCATCATGTCCAACGCTAAGGATTGAATAAGATATTACTATTATGAGACGTACAAAATGTTTAGTACTATTAATATTTTTGCGTCCTCTCATGTGCTTTATTTGTATTATTTCACTAATAAACATAAAATATGTATAAGTGGTTATACTTATCTACATGTATGGAAAAGTAGCCTAGTTTTAAGAAAGCTAAATTACATGCTTCCCAAATAGAGGGTGAGGTCAGAAGATTAGCCCAAGTATATAAGAATCAAACCTGTTCTTACAAGGGTCCTTTTATGTTTCCATTCTTATAAAATAATACACTACATTCCTAAAAATTATCTCATAGAAGTACTTAGATAAATGTTCATAGCATAACAAATATGGAGAAAATATTTTGAAGTAGAACATGTGAGTATAATCCTACTTTGGGGTTTGTATTCAGAAATATATCAAAATATTTTAGTTCTATAATTCTAAGTGTCCAGATTGTGCTATGTCCTATGTACTATTAGCATTATAAAACTCATGATAAAATGAGGAATTGTTTATGTTTAAAAGTATTATTAAGCCTAAGTAAACAATGTATAAAATGAATGAAAGATCAAATGCCAACTAGTGTTTGAATCCAGGGAAAGCAATTAGCAAATTATTTCAACAGTGAATATTTATTCCACTAATAGGGTTAAACATTTGTTTAAAGATGATGACCTAGTTTCATTAACATCATCACTGCATGTAAACAGTGTGATTATTTCCACAAATACTGTGGAATTACACACATTTTAAGCTTCACAGCAGAACTCTGTAATCATGGCAGAAGGTCTTTCTAAAATGAACAGTATTTCTTTCCCAATGGAACCACAAGTAGACAAATGAGGATACAATGAATAATCATGGCTTCCATAAAACAAGAGTAATGTTAATTTAGTATAGTTTAAGAACGATATCTCTTGAGGCATTTCCTGAGAAAACATAAATAGGGTTTGCCTGGAAACCATTCCACAGCACAGAAAGCTGAATAAATATCTCAGTATCAGAATAAGACATTTTAAACCTAGGCATATATTTCTGAAACCTTATTTTTTAACATAAAGCATCTATGGAAGGATAGAACTGCAGAACATTTTTCACTTTAGAAATAATAGCTTAGCACACGGATTTTTGTGGAAATGTTAAAATTTACAATATTCATGTGCAAGTTATACAAATTGCAGTCTTAGATTTTTGAAAAGTAAACAGCTATTTAGACAACAAACTCTTCATCCTTGCTGTCTCATGCAAATATTTTCTTTATATTCACATGCTGTTAGAAAGAGGTCACTCTTGGAGAAAATAGAAAATCAATCAATAGGGATTTATGTAAAAATGGAAAAATTTTAAGCAAGCATCCTTAAAGAGAAAATGATCAACATTAAGTTGAAAATAAATTTTAAAAAAAGTTATTTTAGATGAAAGGGGTAGGGTGGTGCCCCTAAATATTGCCGTTAATAATATTTCCTCTTGATTTTATAATAAAGTTGTTTTATTTAATTGTTTTGATAATTTGCTTTAAAAATAAGGACGTGTTCTATGTAGTGTACCATAAAAGCCAGCATTGTACCATCAAGAACTGTGAAGGATTTGCAGTTTTCCTTACTTTAATCTAACAATTTATCCTGCCAAAGATTTACTGATATTGGCAAAAGAAAGGAATCTCCTGGTTTAGGGACAAAGAGCATTATTGTTCACAGAAATAGCAGTGGTTTCAACATTTTGTGGTATCAGTTTCTGAAGCCCCAATTTCTATATAGCAACATGAAGAGGTCCATGTGATAGGTGTAGTCAGTGGCATTAACTGAGTGGAACCCTGAGATTGAGGTACCCAAATATTTTATACTGGACAATAAGCTTGCCAGCCTTTGGCTCTGGAGGAAGATACTACTTCCATCTTCCTAGTTGTTCGATATACAAATATTCTTATAAAGATATTCCACAGCAAATTGAGTCAGTGTCTCTTTTCACTGGTAGTGAAATACATGACCCATGAAAAATTGTTCCTCAACTCTTTAAAAAAAAAAAGAAACCTTATTATTTAGGTTTTGCATTGTACATTAGAACATACTACATAAAATCTACCATTTTAGGGAAAATAATTACAATTTGATCAAAACTTCCACATTTGTTCTGAATCCATGTTATTTTAAAACATTATACTACACTTACAGTTTTAATGATTAAATGCATGCCATATTTTACTTTTATTTTAACTGTTACAATGCAATAATGATTTCAGAATGCACACATGACAGTTAATTGGCAGCACAATTTAGTAGAAAAAGCATAAGACTAGCTGTCAGAGTATATGAAATATTATCCATTTCCTCCATTAACTAAGAATGTGTCATTTGACAAGTCACAGGAAAAGCTATGTTTTATTTCACCTCTCTACAAAACTTGAAATGCAGACCATGTGATCTCTAAGGACGATTTAACATCAACAGACACTTCACCCAGAAGATATGTGAATAGCAATATATCAATAGAAATATTAAGAGATGCTCAACATCGGTTTACATTAAGGTAATGTAAATTAACACCATAATGGATACGTTGCAAATCTATTTGAGTGGCTTAAATTTAAAAATCTGACACTAACAAACGCTGGTCAAGATGCAGAGCAAAGGAAGCTATCATCAGTGGCTATGGGAATGAACAGTGATTCAAACTCCTTGGAAGATAATTTATTAATTTCTTAGAAGTTTAACCAAAGGCTTGCCTTATGACCCAGCAGTGGTACTCCTAAGAAACCCAAGTACATTGAAAATTATATTCACATAATATTCTGTACATGAATGTTTATAGCAGTTCTATTTAAAAGTCATCAGAAATTGGAAGGGATTAGGATGTGCTTTAACAGGTAAATAGATAACAGCATATCTATATAATGCATTCTACTTAGCAATAAAATAATATGAGCTATTGATTCATGGAATAATATAGATGAATCTTAAATGCAGTTTGTATAGGAAAGAAGCTTGATCACATGGCTACATGGTGTATGAATTTCTTCCCATGACAATCAGTATAAGGAAAAATTTAGGAATTAAAAAATTGGTGGTTGCAAGTGTTGGGAGAGGAGTTTGTTGTCCATGAAGGTGATATACAGGGGACTTTTAGGGTGATGGGACTGTTCTGGATGGTGTAATGGATGCATAACCCTGTGCATTTGTTAAAACCCAAAAGACCATACTTCACAAAGAGTGTAGTTTGAAGTGTGAAAATTGAACACATACACGGATGATGGGGGGATCACAGATGGACAGTATTCTGTGACGGATGCATGTCACTAATCTGTGGCTTGTCCTCAGCGAAGGGCATGGGGAGGGGAAAGAACCTGACCTGTTTAACTTTCAACAAATGATGAATTGACTGGAAACGAAGGCTAAAGACAAAATAACTGCTCACTAGTTAGTAATTTTTTCTCACAGGAGTAGAGATGAACAATTCTGTAGGTACACAATGTGAATATTAGGGTTGAATAAAAAGAAATAAACAGAAGAGGATGGGAGTCAGGTTTCTCACTGTTAGAGAAAGAACTTTGAACAATGCAAGACAAGAAAGCCAGAATGAACTCTGTGATAATGGTTATGTTTCATTTTATCTCTATCTATCTATCTATCTACTATCTATAGAAAGAGATATAAAGAAATGGATATATGTGTATATGTTAGCTATAAATTGCACATATTTCCTGGGAGGATGTGGAAGCAGTAATGCCCCAGTAACAACAAGACTCCTCAGAATGCAGATTGTGGTTGCTGAATACCATTCTACAATAAATGGAACTGAGTCTCCTTGAAAGATGGCTGATTCTAGAGCCAGTGCAATGGAAATGCAAGTTAAGACTAGAACATCTTGCGGCAGAAAGTAAGGAAATGGTCAAGAAATAAACAGACGATAGGTCAAAAATAGCACAGAGACAGACCTGAAAGGCCTTTCACAATGGCAGACTCTCAAACAACTGGTGCGATAAAATTATCTAGTATTGGCATATAACACTGTATTCATTTTTTTTAAAATTTCTGCTATCATAGACTGCCATGCACATAGTGGCTTAAAGCAGCATACTTTGTCTTACAGTTCTGTAGGTCAGAAGTCCAGTATGGCCAAATTAAGTTCTTTCTAGAGGCTCTCAGGAAGCAAGTATTCCCCTGTCTTTTCCAGCTTTCAGAGGCTTTCCACATTGCTTTGCTGGTCGCTCTCTTCTTCCGTCTTCAAAGGCAGTAATGCTGTGTCCCTCTGACCATTCCTCCTAAGTCTCTTCTCCCTCTGCCCACATTTGGGAAAAGACTCCCTACATTTAAGGAGTCATGTGAGTACATATCTCCCTATGCCTGCATTCGGGAAAAGACTCCAAATATCTTTTCTTAATAACCAAAGATTATTTTTGAGGGGGAGGTGGGTTTGAATTACCAAAGAAAGCAATCAATATAGAATCATTGCATGCCTAGGAGAAAATGATATATAATTAATGGGATAAATTGCTGATTTATTGAAAGACAAGTGTTAAATGCTAAACATACTTAAGTTACAATTTTGCAACTGTCAATTCAAATAATAAAATTGCAATGGCTTCATGGGTTCCAAAAATGCTTTTCAGAATAAAGTTGTAAATATGAATGTAACATTGTACTAATGATTTCAAATAAAGCTAAAATCAAAGAAGAAATACCTAAAGTAGCTTACACTAACCAAATAAGAAATTATAACAAATAACTTCTTGTCAAGGTCCCAGTGCTGTAATGACTTTAAATTAGAACAGCCACATTTCTAGGAGAGGTTGCTCATTTAACATTTTTAGGATCTGTCAATAAGATCACTTTTGGTATGAAATAGCCTATTTATTTTGATTAGAATAAAATTCCCCAATGAAACACTGAACAGAAGCCAACGATAACACTTGAGTAAAGAAATGCCCAGCAAGCTATTGCATATCCTTGAGGATTCAAGTGAGAAAATAAACTAAGGCCTGAAAACATCAATGCCACTTGCAGATCCTTTTAAAAATAACAGTTCTACAAAGTTTGGAAAGTTGTAGATATGATCACTTGAAAAGGGATCCTCTTTACAGCTTTTTAAATTGCAATTACAAAATGGATAATGAAAGCTTTCTATTCCTGTACATAAATATGTTTTATAGTGAGTTGGGCCTCCTGTTTTGGGCAAATATCTGATATGGTTTAGAGAAATGGTATCTTCCTGCCTGATATTAGACAGAAAATGGATAATATAAGTTGCTTAGTTCTTATGAATGATTGAAATTCTTTGGTTAGGATATTCACATAATAAATTCAAGAAAGGAAGAAAGAGTGTGAAAAAGTCGGTTTAAAGTATATAAGTATATGAAACCAGAATAAAATCAATTGAAATAAATACAATTATATGAGAGTATATAATCCTCATGAATGTTTATATTGTGACACAGGAACTGATATATTATTAATAAGAGTAATACAGTACATATTTTCTTCAGTTTGATAATCTTGATCTTGAATATTCAGAGTTTTCCAAAACTTTGAAAATAGTAAAATATAAAATAGTAAAAATTCATTCCATCCCTTTATTCAATGCGTGCTCAGAGGAATAGATTAGATAATTAACAAAACCAGTTTTTTCAATGCATATCACTACCCAAATATTTACTAATTATAAAACAATTTAATAATTTTAACAAACAACTTAATTTTTACAGTAGGCATTCAACAATTCTTTCAAGTCAATCTTATACCACCTTTTAAGCATGAACACATGATATTTACTTTAAGAAATAATTTCACTTGATAATATAATAAGATGTCAAAGCGGCTGGCATGGTTGAGATTCTCTAATCCAATCATTCACTTTACAGATTAAGGAATTTTGTAAGCATAGATTGGACAGTAAAGTGTTTCAAAACTACAATTAAAACAGAGTCATCTGAGTTCTAACTCAGCAGTCTTTTCTCCCAATAAATAGAACATAAATCAAATAAAAAGAACAGAGGTGAAAGCAGACAGAATGACTAAAATCCTTGTAATATACTCTTCCGAGTGTCTTGTCTGAATGAGAACAGGAGCGAAGAAAGACAGTGTGACAATGAATCCAGAAGAAACATCCTGGAAGATGGCAGAAAGAATTGGCTTTGGTCAGTGGAATTGGCAAAAACATTAGGGTGCAATGCTTTCCAAAATGGGCCAACTTACCCGCCTTGTTTTTATACAGAACAACCAGAAAGAGAAAAGGAGAAGACATTTCAAGGACTCAGCATATGACATGTTACTTAGTGAATTGATTAGTATTTGACTGAGGAATCTGAAAATCCCTGAAAAATTAGCAGGGTAGGATAAACCTGATGAATAGAAACAAAGTGAGTTCCAAGTAAAAATTAACAATAGCTTATTAAAGTTAAGAAGAGATAAAAAAAAATGTGCAGTCTCTTTGAATAACCTGGGTCCTGACATTTGTAAGAGGAAAGGTTGTTTCATCTGACACTTACATTTTTATTATGCATTTTATCTTAGGGAGTATAACCCATCTAATTAATGTACCATGATAAATGGAGTTGCTATATCATTAGAACCCACTTATAGAGAATGAAAAGAGACTTTCCATGCGCAAACACAGAAAAGTTAATCCCCAGCTATCAAAGGTTCATCTCCTGCAAAGTCATTTCACTTTGCTCATACATTTAATAGGAATCATTTATATAACATTCAGGCAATGGGAGAGCAACAGCAAAAAAAAGTTTTAATTGAGTTATTCAGCCATCAATTCAGTCTTGTCAGATTGGAAGAAGAGAAATTGAGATAGAAATCCTGAGAGAGGATTTCCTACAATCAAAAAAAGAGAAAGCCTGGAAACACCTGAGTGGATCTTTATACTGTTCTAAGGCAGGAGGGAATCTTGCCAATTATTGTAATTTTTAAAAGAGTAAAACATACAGTGGAATTCTATTATACTTCGGTTTCTGGGAGCCAGCTGCTTCAGCCACTAATCTATGCAACATTTGTTATGCATTCACTTTAACATTGACCTTTTTAAAGAATATATTTGATACTGAGTAAAAATAGGGCATAGGCAAACTGAGATTCATCTTTGTAAATTCAACCTTAGAATGAAACTTTATTAGTCACTGCATGAAGGATATTTTAAAGAACTCATGATAGGGAACTTAAAGATGTTTTATCTTCACCAAAGAGAAGTAGATTTAAACGGCTGGATTTTCCATGGAGAGGAGAGATAAAGAGGCTTCAGTTCCAATGTACGTGTAAGCTACAAACCTGAACTTCATTACCTCTTAAAATCTCTTCACATAAAACACATCACTCATATTGACTCCATAAATTTGGTACCCTACTTTTATTGATCTTTATCATTGCTTCTTCTCTAATTAAAATTTCTTTTTCCCCAAATTTAACTGTATTTGCAGGTCAAACAAACCAATAGCCGTCTTCTGTCCATATGAAGAAAAAATAATGCTTAAGAGAATTCTCTATTGTACAATTCTCCATCATTAAACTTCCTACTCACCAAATATTTTTGTCATATGAGTTTTGTGTGCATTTCTTAGAACCACTTTTTCATGGACATTGGAAAATAAAATATGCAACAGAAAAAAATAGGTAAATGATAAAGAAATTATATCATTTGAAATGGTTTGGGAAAGTTAAGGTTGTTAGTTTTGTACTTATATATCTGAAGGGTTTAAACTTTATTTAGACAGTAAGATATTCATGCTTAATTTCAAAACACAAATAAAAGATTGAATACTTATTTTAGACAGTTTTATGCTTAGTACTGAGAAAAAAATCTTGTAATTTGAGTTATACTTTAAAGGAATGGATCATATTGTAATTCCTAGTGTAAGAAAATACTACACAAAGGGAGGGCTCGTAACATTGGGGGTCAATCTAAAGGTTTCAACATAACTTTTAATGTAAAAGTTATATAACTCAATAGATTAAAAATAGCTGTGCTATTAAATGAGGGCTCTGCTGCCACTTGATCAGTTCCTTTTAATACTATATCCCTCATATCCATACCCATAATGTACGGTTGTAGTTTTTAAAGTTCTCCTAAAACATCCTGTAAATATGAGTATGTGATAAATCTCTGAAATACTATTTATGTTAATG
Source organism: Myrmecophaga tridactyla (assembly GCA_004026745.1). Classification (NCBI taxonomy): domain Eukaryota; kingdom Metazoa; phylum Chordata; class Mammalia; order Pilosa; family Myrmecophagidae; genus Myrmecophaga; species Myrmecophaga tridactyla. The sequence goes on from PVIY010017233.1 coordinate 14,700, forward strand.
CCTCTCTTTCTCTTTTCTGCTATCCTCCACCACATTCTCATTGCCAGATCATAGCAGGGGTCTATTCTCCAGTTACTTTCTTTTTCATGTCAATCTGGTGGGATTATATGCTATCATCTAGAATAGTCAGTGCCCTGAAAACCTTCATGTTGCCAAAATCACTAAAAATATTAGTTACTTACACATTGATTAATCCATTCAGCACTATTTTTTTTTAGCAAAGACTGCATTCCAGATAGCATTACACATTAGGGATATAAAAGGCGTAAGTTCTATTTCTTGATAAACATTGATGATAAACCTCACATTTCATCCCAGCATTTTTCTCTTTCTCACTTTAAAAGCTACAGATACTGGATGTGAGCTCAAACTGTGAGAAAGCAGTATCTTCAAAGAAAAGCAAATTGTGCATATATTTATTTAACGTTTTGGATTTTCTTTACTAAACTGTGAGTTTCTTGATGACACGTCCTTATCTTTTTTTACCAGAGCCTCACATAGTATACCCTACATATGAAAATATTTGTCGAATAAGTGAGTGAGAGAATGAATGAATGAATGATGCTGTCATACAGCTCTCTTAAGTAAAATGAAAGAAGACATTCTGAGAGGAAATTTTGTTGATATAGGGCAAAATATGAATATATTTGCATTTAAATTTAGATAAGTATGGAATAAAAAACTAAAATCAAATGGCTGCAAAAGATACTCACTGATGTTACATGAAAAGGATAATTTTCTCTTTTGGCTTCCATTGTAACTTTGAAAACTATCCGGAAGAAATAGAATCTTAAAATTATTTGTTGAACGAATGAATATATAAATGAATGATACATGTTTTCGTTTGCTAAAGCGGATAAAATGCAATACACCAGAGATGTATTGGCTTTTTATAAGGGGATTTATTTATCGTTCTTCAGAGAAAAGGCAGCTGGCTTTCCTCTGACTTTCTATGTCACATGGGAAGGCACACAATGGACATCTGCTGGGTTTCCCTCCTGGCTTCTGGGTTCCAGTGGCTTTTCCTGGGGTGATTCTTTTCTGCATATCCAAACACCTGGGCCTGAGCTGCCAGTGCTGAGATGAGGTATGCTGAGCTGCTGAGCTCTATTCTGACCTCTCTCTTTTAAGTCTCCATCTAATTAAATTAAATCTCACTCGTTGCAGAAGGCACTCCCCTTAGCCGACGGCCGATGTAATCAGCTATAGATGATTTTCACATGCTGATGATTTAAGTCCGTAGCAACAGAATAACAGGGCATCATCACCTGGCCAAATTGACACCTGAACCTAACTATCACAATATGGTATAATCAGTTTTCAATTGCTTTCCTGACATTACTCTGAAGAATCAGTAGCTCTCAATAAATTTATCAAATTCCTGTAACTAGTCATCTGAAGAATCCTGTCTGCATTTGCTTATGTAAAAGCAGTTTGGGAATCAATACCTATAATTCATAGCATTTACTTTCATGATATTCAATTTGGCATTCATATTAGACTCCTGCTGAAGGTATTAAATGTTTCCCAGATATCCTTTGTATTTTATATTTTTAAATCACTCTTATTAAAGGCAAGCTCCTTTCACATCTTACCTTATTTTATATGCATACATATATTTATGTATATATATATAAATTCATGCTCTTTCCATTAATTTACTTTATTCAGTTAGAAAAATAGAGTCGTGATGGAAATTGAGGAGAGATATAACAAATACCACAATATAATGCACTTTAACTACAGAATTTGATATTTGTTTTATGAGAACTTTTCCATGCTACATTCTGGAGCCTGTATTTTCCCATTTTTTATAAGCAAGAGGACAGGATTTGGGTAGGGTTTATATTAGTGGAATTTAAGGGTCTTCCAAAATGGGACCACACCCTACAAAGCTCAACACAATAAAAAAAATCACTGAGAGTTTCAAAAGAGTAATGAACTGGGTGAGGCACTGGCTGTGCTGCTTTCCATGGACTTTAATCCCCAAAACCAGTATTGTTCTCATCATTTCTAAACATCAATCCTTTATAGATGGCATGAATTACAGTCAAGATATTATGTATCTATATAGAGTCTATTTTCTCTATTACTTCCACCAGGATCCATTTTGATGTGACCATAGAAATAATAAACCTATTTTTTCACAGACATTATGTTCTATGATACCTCTGGAAACAAAATGAATGAATGCTTGAAAAATGGGCAATTCAGGAAAAAGCAATGCAAATTACTACAGGCTAGCTTATATTGTATTTTTAAACTTTTAGTATCTGATTCATGGATTTCTTAAACTAATTCACTGGAATTTCATTTTGAATCTTCAAGAGACTTGGTGTTTGTTTTGCCAGCTATTTAAAATATTTCTTTATTCATTTACGCTCTTTGCCTGTGGAGACTTGAGTTCAGTGAAAAGGATGAATCATTTCCTAGAAGGTGTAAGGAAAAGATTATAGAACAAGAATGAAACATAGCTTAAAATATGACCATCCAGTTGTTTCCATGCAAATAGGAATTGCCTCCCATGACTGTGAGGATTGACACGTGCCAATTCCATAGCAACAAGTTGGAACTCTGATGAAGGTAAAGCTGAATTCCCCAGGAGAAGCTGGCTTGCTGAAACAAAAGGAGAACTTCTTCTTGATTTCTGAAATCTTTAATATTTTCAACTTTCATTTTATTTTGTGTTGTTTTTTTTTTTGAGTTTGTGTTTGTGTCTATGACTTTTTAAAAATGTACTTTGATTGAGATATGTTATATATTCACATGCCATATAATAATCTAAGTTGTACAATCAGTGGTTCATAGTATCATCACATAGTTGTGCGTTCATCATCACAATTGATTTGTTAACAATTTCTTTACTCCAAAAATCTCCCTCATTTTCGAAGGACAGTTTTGCTGGATAAACAGTTCTTGGGTTGCAGTTTTTCTTTCAGTATCTTAAATATATCCAAAGTACTGCCTTCTTATCTCCATGGTGTCTGATGAAAAATTGACTCTAAGTGTTATTGGGAATTCCCTTTATGTGATGAATCATTTTTCTTTTGCTTCTTTAAGAATTCTCTCTTTATCTTTGACATTTAACATTCTAATTAGTATGTGTCTTGGAGTAGGTCTATTAGGATTAATTAATTCTATTTGGTGTACCTTGTGCTTCTTGAGCATGTGCATTTATGTCTTTCGTAGGAGTTAAGAAATTTTTGCCCATTGTTTCCTCCAATATTCTTTCTGCTCCCTTTTACTTCTCATCTCCTACTAGGACACACACAGTCTGCGCTGACACTCAAAGTTCTAAGACACGGCTCAATATTTTCTATGCTATTCTCTCTTCTTCTGACTGTATGATTTCGATTTTTCTGTCTTCCAGTTCACTGGTTGTTTACTCTGCCTGTTCAAACCTGCTGTTGTATGCTTCTATTGTATTTTTAATCTCTACTATTGTGCATTTCATCCCCATTATTTTTGTCATGCTTCTTTTTACACTTCCAAATTCTTCTTTATGCTATCACATATCCCCTAAGTTCTTTAGGTCTTTTTACTATAATTTTGGAAATGTTTGGACTTTTTAGCTTTTATGCTAATTTTTGTCTTTCTTGTGGTTGTTTAGGATTTCAGTATATATTCTTAATTATTCATATTCTGCTAGTATTAATATAGAAAACATCAAACTGTATAAAACCATTTATTCTCCCTTACTTTTGCTGTAAATAACACAAACCATTATTTTAATGTTTGCTTTAAAACACTTTATTTATTTTACGAAGAACAAAAGAGGTGTGTTTTTTTCATATTTAGTCAGAAATATATCACTTTCTATATTCTCCAACCCTTCCTATAGATACAGATTTTCATCTTCTGTCACTTCTTTCAGTCTAAATATCTTCCCTTAACATTTCTTTTTGCGTAGGGCACTGGCAACAAATTCTCCACTTTTTTAACATAAAATATCTTCCCTTTGATTTCATTCTTGAAGGATATGGATTTTTGGGTATACATGTATAAATCAGTGTCATGAAGAGCAAAATATATATTATCTTTCATTACTTTAGAATTGTTGTCAACTGTTGTCTTGTCTCCATTATTTCTAATATAAAGCCAGTCTATTTTGCAATTGTTATCCCCTGGATATAATATGTCATGTTTCTCTGTCTGCTTTTAAGGTAGTCTTCTTTCCTTTGATCCTCAAATCTTGGAAAATGTTGTGCCTCCATATAGATGCTTTTGCACATACATCTTGCTATTTGCCAATCTTGTTGAATTGGCTCACCAAATTTAGTAAGATTTGGGCCATTGATTCTTACAAGATTGTTCTACTTTATTCTCTTTGTCCTTTTCTTCAGGACCCTAATTATATGTAGATTAGATTTTTTATTATTGCCCCATGTATACCTAATTTGCTGTTCAAGTTGTTCATATTTCATCACTCTTTATCCCTTTATTTTTCAGAGTGACTACTTTACACTCAAATGTCATCAAGTTCATTAATTTCCCTTCTGTAATTGACTTTCTGCTGTTAAGTTGATCAAATGAATTTCATTGTATTTTTAGCTCAAGATTTATCATTAGGCTCCTTTTGCATATTTTCTATTTCTGTGCTATTTCCTACCTTTCCATTTCCTACGTACATTTATCCATCAAACATAGTAGTAAACATTGATTTAAATTTTTCATTTGCTAATTCCAACATTTACATCATCTTAATATTTGTCTCTATTAATTGGCTTTTCTATTTAGAACGGATCATATTCTCTGGATAATGCTAGATTATGCTGTATATCAGATAATTTTGAATTATATACAGAAATCACACAGAATTTCAGGTTTGAATTTTCCCCGAATATGTATGGTTAGAAAGTTAGCCAGATGCAATGAAGTCTTGTTTTTGTTTTTGTTTTTGTATATAGAATTGGAGGCTCTCCCTCTTTGGCTTTTTTGTTTTCTGTGAATCCCCCTCATTTTAGGTGGCTGTGGTTTCTATTAACTCAGACACCTGGAAGAGCAGATGGCCTCAATTCAGTTAGTGATCCAGCGGATTTGAACCCACGCCTTAATCTTTGCTAGAACTAGTTCATTTCTGGTTTGTGTTTCCTCTTTGACTGTGGCCCTTGGAGCTCCAACTGAAACGTGAGTTGTTTACTAAGGTCTCTCTCACCTAGTGGTCTTGAACTCCATTTCTGTTTCCCATCTCTGTTGATAATTTTGGAAGTTCTGCTAATTTCCTCCATTCAACCTTTGATTTCTGCTCAACTTCTCTAACTCTTAGTCATCCACTTGCCATCAGCATATAGATTATAAGAGGAAAAGCAAAATTGTGGATAAGCAGGTCCTTTTTCTTTAATTGTATCTTTTCTCTCAGTTGCATCAGAGATTTTTTGAATTTGTTTAGCAGACTTTCTAATTTTTCACAAATGAAGAATTTTTTCACAATGACCTTTCTTGTCATTTCTTGAATTGTAAAAGTGTGAAAATATTTTCTGAGAATCAACACTGTTGGAAAAAAATGAATTGGTAAATGTATTGACACTAAAAATACAGACTGAAATATAGAACTTACTTGCTAATACCACCCTAGTTTTTTTTTTTTTCCATGTTTTCAGATTCTTGGATTTTATTTTGGGATGAATATTATCCAGACACAAGTAATATGAATGCTTTCAATAATTCCAACTACAATTATAGTGAAGTCATTAACATGCAATCATGCCCTAGTCTTAACAACAAATACATGTAAATGTAATTACAACAAATGTGCCCTTATTTGACATTTTACTGTTTCCCCAACATTCATCACTTTTATGAAAAAAGAACATGGATGATTTATATTCCATTTAAATTGTGTTATTCAAGTATATTGATAAAATACAGTATTCTACCTGGTTAATTATAATTTAGAAGAATTCAGTGGAAAAGTTTTACCATTATCCGTCAAACAGTCATCCAGGTCAAGGAAACATTCCCAAATAAAGGATACAGAACTCTCTGTAAAATATGTCGAGCAAATATATGTAAGCTTTCTATATAAATGCTTGATGTTCTATAGGAAAGTCTGTTAGACAAGATCTTAGTAATTAGTCCAGTCTATTTTTCCAAGCAATAATAAAATGACAGATAATTCTGTTCACTATGTTAAGTGCACACATTCTGTGAAGACCTTATGAATTTTTAAGAAATCCATATGACAATTCAGTGTTTGCATGTCAGTTTTAAAAATGCATTACCTTCAGTGACTGGTAGGAGAAATCCAGCATAAAAGGGAAATTATTAGGCCTTGTATCAAGAATACTTTATATTTGGTATAGACATATTTTGGGAAAGTTTCTGCAATTGTCCAAGTCTCCAGCCTATGACATAATCTAGTTATTGTGCCACTTTAGATATACATAATTTACCAAACTATGTGAAAACTTCAGTAGAATGGTTTTCACTGAAATCTGAAGGCTTCAGTTTCTTTATTTGTAGAAGGAAATTGAACGCAGTTCAAGCAATTTATCCCTCGATCATCAGGATCAATAATCACAGTTACTTCATTTGCTCCCTAATTTTCAGATTGCTTCGCAGACATGAAGAACCAAAACTGATCAGGCCAGTCATATCTTCAAGTTTTAATGGTCATACTTTTCCCATGTGGATATATTGATCCCTTCTGAACTAAGACCTTCAAACAAGAAACACTCATTTTTGGAACATATTGTGAAAGTGTAATAGGGTTATGGTGAAAGAAGATATTCCTACTCCTATTCATTTATTAATTAATTCAGTTATTCAGTGTTTCTACTTCTATTCATTTGTTAATTAATTAAATTATTCAAACACTGTGAGAAAGAATCTCATACAATGGAGCATAATCACATTTTACTGAACAGCAGTCTTACCACGCAAGCTGCTGAAGTCCAAATGATACCATAACTCAGTATTCACTAGACTATTTCACTCTTCCATGGAACAAGTCCTCTCTTTTCAACAATCCCTTAATTTCAAATTCTCTGGTCAGTCAGTAAAACATTAAGAACACTGTAAATACATGTCTGATCACTGTCTTTCAAGTGAAAGAGAACACTGCTTGTCATCCACCCACTTGGAGAAATTGCTGGATCCTCAGGGTCATACTTTGGAAGACTTTTAAAGATAAATTTTGTCATGAAATGAACTGCAAATTGAACTTCTGCCGGATAAAATTTCCAAAAAGATATTTTTGCATCTAGATGAAAAAAGGCTGAATTATGTTTGGAAAAATAAGTGAAGAATATACGTGTGTAAAGTAATAGAAGTCATAGAAGCACTGATCAAAGAAATTATATTCAACTTTACTGATCGGATGATAAACATTTTTTAAGTGAAATTATATACAACTTACTGCATACAGCTTGTCAGGTATTGTTGCTTTACATGTAAACTATACTCCTCTAGAGAAGGAAATCTGATATTCTATGAAATTATTTGAATTTAAGTATGAATATAAATGCTTGTGTAAATATGATGTGTACTTAAAGATTTTTGCTGCAGGTTTATTTGTAACAGCAAATTATCAGAAAGAGCCCAAATGACTATAAGGAGAAACCTTTAAAAATAATGGTAGATATCAGAGTTGTTCAAACTAGGATCTGCCTGGTCTTATAAATAAAATTGTATTGGAATACAGCCACACTCTGTCACTTATATCTTGTCTATGACTGCCTTCAGACTACCAGGACAATGTTGAGTCGTTATCACAGACCCCACTTGGTCTTTGAGGGCTAAAATCATTAAGAATTGGCCCTTTAATAAAAGGTTTGCACACCACTGGTATAGATTCTTTTTGTGGAATACTGTGCAGCACTTAAAGGGAATAAAAGAGCTCTAAACATCTGAGCTGGATCATTCTGCATGAGGAAAGAAAAGAAAATTAAGACAACTGCATGTGTTATGCTGCTGTATATGTAGCACAATGTAGATGACAATATATACAGTACAATGTAAGTAAAATGATAATATGTATGTGATATGTAAGAAGTTGACTTTCAAAATTGTACAATGTATCCGTAACACGCACAGGGTTAAGTTTGAAAAGCTTTATAAAACTTTAATAAACAATGTAAAGAGCTTTACTCACAAAAAAAAAGTGAGATGGGTGATAAGCTATATCTTTCATATTAGGATGCACCATTTACTGTTTCCTTCTGCTCGGCTTGTTTGCTTAGTTTTTCTGTTTTTATATAATTTTTAAATATGAATTATATATATATTATTTTGTTTTATTTTTAAAGGAACCGTTGTAGGTTTGTGGAAAAATCATGTAGAAAGTACAGAGTTCCCATATAATTACCCCCACACTCACACACAGTTTTCCCTGCTAACATTTTGCATGAGTGTGATGCCTGTGTTATAATCAGTGAAGAAATAATATCATATTTATATTATAGACCACAGTTTATATGAGGGTTCATGCTCTGTGTTGTGGTTCAGTTTTATGGCTTTTCACTTGCTGGTTTTTATCTTGGTAGCACATATACAACCTAAATTTTCCTATTTTAACCACTTTCAAATATACAATTGAGTGATATTAACTATAGTCACAAAATTGTGCTAGCAACACCATCCATTGCCAAGCCTTTTCCATCAGCCCAAATTGAAACCCTATACCAATTAAACTATTAAACATTACCTCTCCCTAAAATAAATCACCTTTCTAAAATTTCGAGTGAGATGAATTTCTATGATTACTTATTTCCATGACATTGCTGGCCATCTATTTTTTCATCTCTGATATTTTTTCCCATGACTGATTAACAATGAAGCTTAATGAGATCTCATCATGTAAGTAGATCCACTGGCTCTTCTCTGAGTGAGAGATACAAAGAGATCCATTAGAGCATTAATGATTTATATCCATCACTTTATAGGAATAACATCACATAGATGAAATGTAATAGATTATTTGAAAATATATTTGCATCTTGTTTTGTCCTTTCTATTAATTTTTCTCTCACCAACTTTCTAATTGATGCTGTGTATTTACAATTATTTAATGTTTAATGTCTAATTTCCATAGAATACTAAATGATTCAAAATATTGAACAACCTAACGTGTATTCTCACTCCAAGGAAATTAATGTCATATAACATGTTTTATCAAACACTAGATGAGTTTAGTTTTGAATAAAATTCCTGGAAAATTGAACAAAACCAAAACAATGAACAATTACTTAGTTTCTAAGACAAAAGAGCTTAGCTTTGTATTTTATTTTTGTGCAACGGAATTGTTTATATAATTCACTGACTCAACAGTCCATTTTATTTTATTACACTTTTATTCAATGATTTTTAATAGTCTTCATTTAGAAATTTTTGTTTTTAGATTTAACCAGTCTATCTTTGGAGATAATCCCTACAACTAGTTGAATAATTGGAATGGTTCTTTTTTACATAGTAGCAGAGAAAGATAATTTGCCAGTGTGAATTTACCAATAGTCATTATAGCAGAAAATCTGTTACCACAACTAACTCCCAGCCAGCCCTTTCGGAGTTCCAAGATGATCCTGCAAATATGACTCTACATTACTGGACAGATGTCTCAAAATCTCGGAATCAACTACTTCAACTGTTAAATGGTGACCATAATAGCATTTTCTATAACCACTTTTTGATACTGGAATGTCATAATGTTTGGAAAATTACTGTTAAATTGTATAAAATTATGGCATTAGTGGCTTACTGTTTTTATGGTTACTGTTTATTGGGCCTGGTTAGTGTGTGGCTGATTTTAAGTGAGTCAGTAGTATCTGGTTAACTCTCAAAGGCACAACTCAGAAACTTCCACTCAGATCAATCTTTACTTTCTTAAACAAAACCTAACATCTCCCCCCAAAAATATCAAATACAAATTGGAATTTCATTTAATGTCATTTAATACTTTTTATTTAATAGTTTAACACTCTTCAGGCATAATTGTAAAAAAATGTTACTTAAATGTAAAATCAAATTTTGTATTTCATAAATGCACTGTCCATCAAAATTTAATGTAAGGAAAAAAACATTCTCATCATCTCAAGCTACAGGGGAAAATACAGTGATTTAAATGACTGTAAAACCTACAAAGGGATAAGATCAGGAGTAAAAGGGGAGGCACTGGACACTTGTTTTCAACATCCCATCTGTGGGCTTGTTTATCCAGAGATCAAAAGGCTGCTGCTGCTATTAGTTTTGTGATGCCCCTTCCCAAACTACTTTACACCTAAAACGCACATTGCTCCAGGGTGGGACTGACTGCCTCGCTGCTGCCAACACTCTCATCTTCGGGATTTGTGTGTCAACTGCCAGAACAAGAAGGTGTTTTCTGTTTCATTTCTGCCATCCACATTTTGGACAACTGTTTGTAATTGGCATAACTTCACTCATCTGCAAGGAATTCTGGGAAAATTGGTTTTAGCTTTCTAATCTCTCCAGGTAGAATGGGATGAGAGAGCTAATCCAAATATCTATCAATAGTTAACAGAATCAATCCAACATTTTATCTCTTACATTAAGCTTCCCGGAGTGAAAGGCACTCTGTCCTTTGATATAGGACAATCCCGCTATTGTCCCTATAGAATCATTAGCAAAAGCCTCAGTATCTGAATTATTTATGGTATCCTGGATCTTTACCTTTTGGAGTTTGTTATCCCAGATGTTCTGATCATAAGAGCTAAGATCATAATGTATTTGAAAGTATTAGATAATTTCTGGCTTCTTAACTTTTTTCATGGATTATAATAGGGCTATAGTTAACACCTCTCACCCCCCAAATAAATCCATCAGAATATCTGCTATGTAGCCACACCTCTTTGTAGAATTCTAAAGAGTGGTTAATGCTTTATGATTTTACTGTAAATGAGGCGTACGTCCTCTTATTTAGCTTTTATCAGAACTCTGGTCAAGGAGTACAAAATGTTACATATTCTTAATTTTTATTTATTTTTTAAAATGGTTCATATTCTAAGTTGCTTTTTTTTAAGTCTAAATATGATAGGCAGAACTCTCTTCATAGAGTCTATGATTAACAACAAAATTTTCAACCTCATAGCATTTTTAACATTGTGAAACAGAGTCAACAATATAGATATACGATTTTACTTTATACTACAGGTCTGCCTAGTTTGAATGAAAGAGGTTTGCAGTAATTTATCAGTGTTACATACAGCTTGTATAGAATGAAAAGAGACACTTGACTGCTTTATAATAAATATTGTTTTCCTCAAAAAAAAATACACGTAGGCAAAAATAAATGGACTAAGTGTACTGTTGTTTTTTTTCTCTTATAACAGGGAAAACCAAAATGTAATCAGCCAATTTCATCTAAAACATTAAATCTAACCACATTTTCTCATGCAGTGTTTTGTTTCCTTTTTTTTTTGTTTAGTGCAAATCTACTCCAGATGATTAATTAGGAAAGAAAGTAGCTGGGCCAGAGATACAAATACAAATAGGCCACAAATTCTTTGTATGAAGTAGCTTAGCAGATCTATTTTATTGACCTTCTTAAGCAGATATCTATAACTGAACGTTCCCTCTACTATAAGCATGAAATAGTTGGTTGTACTAATGGAAATATAATTTCTATTCAGATTTTATTTGGGATCTTATTTTAACAAATGTCTAGATTAAAATGAAAATGCTGTGATCCTCTCTTATTGATATTTCAGTGTAAACATCATTAAAGTCTTAATAAGTAATAAATTGAAAGCCAGTACACATTACTCTATCAATTCAAGTGATTGTTATGGGAATAGCTCCTCTTCCTTCTATATTTATATTACTTGTACCTTACACATAATGAGTCAGAAATTCCTACAAAGGGTTACAAAACTCTATCCTGCATGTACGTATTAGCTTTGTATCTTTAAATTTCATTATGTCTGTATGATGAACTTGTCCAAATGCAGGCATGCTTCATTTTATTATGCTTATCTTTGTTGTGCTTTGCAGATATCACATTTTTCACAAATTGGAAGTATGTGGCAACCCTGGACCCAGCAAGTCTTTGAGTACCTTCTGCTTACTTAATGTCTGTGTGTCCCATTCTAGTAATTCTTTCAATATTTTAATCTCTTTCATCATAATATCTCTTATGGTAATCTGTGATCTGTAATCTTTGATGTTAATATTATAATTGTTTTGGGCACCATAACCATGGCAATATAAAACAGAACACTTAATTAATAAATGTGTGTTTTGACTTCTCTAGTGACTGGCTGTAACCCCTTCTCCCTATTCCCTGAGATAAAACAATATTGAAATTGTGCCAATGAATAACTTTACAACGCCCTCTCACTTTTCAGTTGAAAGGGAGACTCTCCATAAGGCTATAACTGCCATAGATAGAGGTTCTTCTGATGGATCTTGGGGCTGCAAGGGTAATTCAGTAGTAGAATTCTCACCTGCCATGAGGGAGACCCAGGTTTGATTGGCAGCCCATGCACTTCCCCAAAAACAAACTAACTAAAACAAATAAACAAAAAAACTCAACAAGTGTTGCCGTAATATCGGGGTACTCACATGGAAAAAGAATGAAATGTGACCCCCGCCATACAGCATAACAAAGAAAAATTTTATTCTTTAATTTTGCTACAATATCATGCCTGCAATATATTGTCCTAGTAACTTCATTACTTTTTATTTTATTTGTCAGTTTTCATATCTGTTATTGTTTTCTAAAGAACTCTAATTGGAATAAAGTTGGCACTTAAAAAATTATTTTCAAACAATAGACCGTCAGGGAAAAGGGGTAACTCAGAATGGTTATCAGCTGTGTATGTGCAGAAGAAAGTGAAACTACAATTAACACTGGATATCAGCAAAATTAACATTGCTGTTAGAAAGCAGCATAGCAGCTAGTTAATTTATCACCAGATTTCACCTGAAAAGATGTATCATGAGTTCTGTGAGAATTTGTGATGCTCACATTGTACAGTTAACAGGGATTAGAAAATCTAGAAGAGGTAATACATTTAATCAAATGAGAGAAAACTTAAGAATCCTTAAAAACCTACCATAAAGTGGAATTAAATTCAGGGTATTCCTGAAATCAGGCTTAAAATTTTCTCAACTATATTCGAATTTTGCCACTGAAATCTCCACTAAATTTTACAATCGTGATTGTTGCTAGCTGAATTATAGTTTCAAATATATTATCGTTCCCAAGACTTTATTTAATGCTTAGAACACTGCCTAAGATGATATATTATCTATAAGAAAAGGGAAAATGGGAAGATTATTTGAAACATCCTGAACCCCCAAACAACTCCCCCAAAATTCCATATGTTGAATACCTTTCCCATTTCAACCCAGTCTTCTCGGTATTCAAGGAATTTCTAATGCAAAACCAGGTCTTCACATACCGTACAATTCACTCATAAATGTACAATACACAGGTTCTTATTATGTTTACAGATTTGTATATCCATCACGACAGGCAAATTTACAGCATTTTCTTCAATTCAAACACTAAGCTCATACCCTTTTGCTATGATCCTGCTAGCTTCCCATCCCCTCATCTTTTGACATCACCAGTCTCCTTTATATACCTATAGATTTGCCACTTCTGGGCATTTCATTTAAATAGAATCAAACATGCTAAAATATTGTAAAAGAATTATTTATGCTCTTTAAAATACGCTAAGATATTACGCTATTTAGAATATGCAAAAAGAAGCCAGTCAAAAGACTTTGATTTTTTTCTGGACTGTCTCCTTTTCTTTAGCATAATGGTTTCAAGCATCATCCATGCTGTAGCATGTTTCAGTATTTCATTCTTTTATGTCCAAATAATATTATTGTATCAAAGTACCGCATTTTATTTAATCCATTCTTTATGAGATGAACATTTGGATTGTTTCCACTTTGGGCTATTCTTAATGGTGCTACTATAAATACCTGCATACACGTTTCCATGGGGACATGTTTTTTCACTTCCCTTGGGTATATTCTCAGGAATAAAATTCCTGGTAACTCTACCTTCAACTATTTGAGGAACTCTCAAACTACTTACCAAAGCAGTAGTGCCATTTTCCATTCTAAACAGTAGTGAATGGGTGTATCAATTTCTCCACATCATGGTCAATGCTTGTCAATTTCTGGCTTTTTTTAGTCATCCTACTTTGTGTGAAACTGTACCCATCGCAGTTTGGTTTTGCCTTACTCAGATGAATAATGATGTCAAACATCTTTACATATGATTATTGCCCATTTGTATATATTCTTTGGGGAAATGTCCATTCAGATCCTTTGCCCATTGTTCATTTGGGTAATTTTACTTTTTATTATTGACTTAAAAGAGATTTTTATATATTCAAGATTCAAGTACCTTATCAGATATATGGTTTGCAAATATTCTCTCCAATTCTGAGGGTTGTCTTTTTACTTTATTAATAGTATCCTTTGAAGCAAAAAGGATTTTAATTTTCTTGAAGTCCAATTTATCTTTCTTTTCTTTTGTTGCTGTGCTTTTGGTGTCACATCTAAGGATCCAAGGTCAGATCTGATATTCATAGTTTTATATATAGAATTGCATATATCTATTTTTTCTATGAGATTTATAATTTTAGTTCATGTATTTACATCTTTGATACATGTCAAGTTAATTATTGGGTTTCATGTGAAGCAAGAGTCTCCTCATTCTTTTGTATGTGGCTATCCATTTGTCCCTATACCATTAGTTCACCACTAAATGATCTTTCAGCCTTGTTGAAACTCATTTGACCGTAGATATATTAATTTATTTCTGGACTTTCTAATCCATTTTATTGACCTATGTCTACATATATCTATGTCTACACTTACATAGTTGCCACAGTGTCCTAATTACTGTTGTAATAAGTTTTGAAATTGGGAAATGTGAGCCATCCAAGTTTGTTTTTTCATGATTGTTTTGGCTATTTGGGGCCCCTTGCAATTCCATATGAATTTTAGAATCAGCTTAACAATTTCTACCAAGAGATCAACTGGGATTATGATAGGAATCACATTCAATCTGGAGACCCATTTAGGATTGCCATCTTTGCAATATTATGATTTTCATCCATGAACATGTTTTCTTTCCTATTTATGTACGTATTAAATATCAATTAAAGCTCAGCAGTCTTCTGCAGTTTTCAGAATATGTAGTTTATACTTCATTATTAAAATATTTGTAAGTATTTTGTTTTAGATTCTAAGATATATTGTTTTCTTAATTTTTTGTATTGTTCATTCCAAGAGCAAAGAAACAATGATTTTTGTCCATTGATCTTGTGTCCTGCAGCCATTGTGAACACATTTATTAATTTTAACATTCTGGCATATTTTAGTGGATTCCTTTGGGGTTTTCTATATACAAGGTCATGATATCTGTAAAGAGAGATGGCTTTTTTTCTTTCTTTTCAACCTGGATGTCTTTATTTTTCTTGCTTAATTGCCCTGACAGAAACCCACAGTTCAAAGTTGAATAAATATGGAAAAGTGGACTTCTTTGACTTGTTTGTGACCTTAGGGGAAAGCATTAATTATTTCATGATTAAGTATGCTGCTGATTGTAGTTTCATAGATGACCTTTATCACATTGAGAAAGTGATTTCTATTACTAGTTTGTTCGGTGTTCTTTCATAAAACGGCATTGGATTTTGTCAAATGCTTTTTCTGCATCCAGTGATGCAGTGTTATTTGTTTTTTTATTCCATTGGTTTGGATATTACCTTGATTGATTTTTGATGTTAAAACAACATAGCATTCTTTGGATATATTTTATTTCATAATGATATGCAATTATTTTTAAATGTTACTGGATTCAGTTTGGTAACATTTTGTTAAATGTGTTTGTATACATCTTCATAGGAGATATTGGTCTTTTTGTTTTATTTTCTTATGATATTTTTATCTTTTTTTTTAATCGGGATAATACTTTTTTCATAGAAAGAATTGGGAAATGACCTCTTCTTTTCTATTCAATTGAAGAGTTTGTGGTGAATTATCATTAATTTAAGTGTTTGCTAGAATTCACCACTGAAACTATCTGGGCCTGGTATTTTGTTTGAGAATAGCTTTTCTTCCTCTTTTTATTTTAATTACTGATTCAATTTATTTACCAGTTATACATCTAGTAAGATTGCATATTTCTTCTTGGGTGAGTTTCAGTAGTTTGTTTCTTTTTAAGAATTTGTCCATTTAATCTAAATTATCCAATTTATTGACAAATTTTTCATATCATTCTTTTATAATTATTTTGATTTCTGCAAGGTCAGTAGCAATATGCTTTATTCATTACTGATTCTAGTAATTAAAATCTTTTTCTCCTTTCTTGGTTAATCTAGCTAAAGTTTTGACTACTCTTTTGATATTTTCAATGAACTCATGATCTAGTTTTACTGATTTTTCCTGTTGTTTTTCTATTGCATTCTCTATTTCATCAACTTCCTCTTTGGTATTAATTATTCCCTTCCTGCTGTTTGCTTTAAGTTTAGTTTGTGCTTCTTTTTCCATTATAATGTGGAATGTTAGGGTATTAATTTGAGATCTTTCCACTTTCTAACATAGGTCTTTACAGCTATAAATTTCTTTTTCTCCTTCTAAACACTACTTTAGCTGCATCCTATAAATTTTAGTTATGTTGTGTCTTCATTTTTATTTACCTCAAATATTTTCTGATTTCTGTTTGGATTTCCCTTTTGACTTATTGGTATTTTGGAGTATTTTGCTTCCTAAATTTCGTTCTGTTATGATTTCTAGTTTCATCCCTTGTGGTAAAAAAATACATATTATTATATCTAAACCTTTAAGTTTATTGAAATTTTTCTTTGTTGCCTATCATGTATTGTATATGTTGCATATTGGAGAATTTTCATGTGCTGTTGAGAAGAAAGTAAATTCTGCTGCTGTTGTGTAGAGTGTTCTATAGTTGTGTCTAGTTGATATATCGTGTTCTATAAGAATTCTATTATCTTTCTTGTATCTCTTTATCCATTACAGAAATTAAAGTAATGAAGTCTCCACCTATTATTTTTGAACTGTCTATTTCTCCTCTTCATGTATTTTGGTGCAGGTTTTATATGCACATGTATTTATAAATCATCACAATGGATTCTTCCTGTTATCATTATAAAATGCCCTTATTTTAATCTAGTAATATATTTTTAAAATTTTATTTTGTCTGATATAAGCATAGTCACTTCAGCTTTCATATAGTGGTTGTTTGCGTTCTTCATCTTTTTACTTTGAATCTATTTAAAAATTTGGATCTTAAGTTTACCTCTAGTAGAGGGTATAGAGTTGGATCTTATTTTATTTTTTTTCTTTTTTGTAGGATACCTTTGCTGGATAAAGGATTTTTGTTTTTTTTTTTTTTCTCTTTTAAATATGTTATCCCACTACGTTCTGGCCTCCTTTGTGTCTGCTGAGAAATCAGCTGTCAATTTCTTTGGGGTTTCTTTGCAAGTAATGTCAGTTTTCTTTTTCTGCTTTAAAGATGTTCCCCTTCTCTTAGTCTTCAGCTTTTCTACTATGTCTGTTTGTGTACCTCTTTGTTTTTATCCTACTTGGAATTACTTGAGATTTTTGAATATGTAAATCAATATATTTTTTTGTCAATTTAGGAACTTTTCAGCTGTTAATTTATGGGATCATTTTTCTTCTTTCTTTCTTTCCTTCTTGTGCTACCATTACACATGTTGGGGTGTTTAATGCTGTCCCACATTTGTATTAAGCTATGCTCATTTTTCTTCTTTTTTTTTTGTCTTTGACATTTGGATTGCACAATCTGTTAAACTAATAGCCAAGTTCTCTAATTACTTTTCTTCTTTTTCAAATATACTATTAAGCTCCTCATGTTAATTTGTCATTTCAGATATTGCAATTTTCAACTGCATAATTTCTATTTTGCCCTTTTTAAAATAATTTCCATTTATTGATATTTTTATTTGATGTGACATTGTCATCATACCTTCTTTTATTTCTTTAATCATGGTTTCTTTTAGTTCTTTGACTATATTTATAATGGCTACTTGTCTTTTTTCTGTTAAAATCGGACATCTGGTCACTCACATGTTCTTTATGTTTTCTGGTATATGTGTGATACTTATTTATTTCTTTGCATGCCCCATCATTTTTGTTGGAAAACTTGATATTTAATGTATTATAGTAATCACTGTCTCAGGGACTTGTTACTGTTTTTTATATTTTATTTGGTTAGTGATTTGCTTGATTACTTTAATGAAGTATATTTCCACCATGCAGAGTGAAGCCTCTGCTTTTATTCTTTAGATGTTATAGATAAGCCCTGGATATGCCCACAGTCACCCTGGAATGATAATGATTTGGCAGAGCATTTCTTGACTGCTTATTTACTTGCCCACACCCAGCTGTAAACTCCACCAATTGTTGGCTGGTTTCTCTATTGTCTTCAACAATTTGCATTGGTAATATAGATGGCTCCACAGACTGATCCAATAAACCTCAGGCTCCTTTGAAATACTGATGTGTTTTTAAAAAAATACTTTATACATGCAGAAAATATATACTAAAAAACATTTCCAAATTTAATTATTTGCCAGAAAACAGAAAATCATAAAAGCATAGCTTATCAATTCAATGTTGCTTGCTTAGCAATGGCATAGTTTAACATGCTCTTCCATCTTCTGTATTTTTCCAATTCACAGTCTGATACAAAGTCTTGATAACACTCATGATTGATCACTTCATTCTTTCATTGCATGACATATAATATCGTTTGTGCATTTTTTTCATCAGGAGGCATATAATTTCTGTCTGTCTCTTTTATGATGTCAGCAGCTGAGGATGCTGAATGCTTTGATCATCGGTACATTCATTAATTCATTTGGAGATTAGGTAATGATGTTATTCTCATTCAAACTTTTCTATTATATTTATTGGATGAAATATTATCTGCTTACCAAATCCATATAGGAAATGCAGGATTGATGCTTTTGTTTTCATTTAACTTTTCAGGATAATGCATTTGTTACTTTCAGTGTTCAGAAATGACCAATTAAAAAAAAAAACATCATTATCAACCCATAATCTTAAACATAATCAATGGGTTTCATTCAGTTACATTTATACTTCTGCAGTTTATTTTGCACCACATTTAGCCAGAAAGAGCATGTAAGCTTACTACTGAGACCATTTGATATTACCCCATTAGTCTTAAAATATTTCCTTACTACCTACTATGATAATAGGTTCCAAGTCTGTCTGTAACATTTTCTACTCCAGTCTTAGAATTAGCCATTGTTCGATGAAGCCATATTTCTTTTACTGAAAAATGATGTTGAAGACAACATTCTCTGAACCCTAGAGGTTCAATCAAAGCTATATATGTATTACATTGTATCTCACAAGGTAATTATTTTAGAATAGCCTGTAATTATTCATTTACGCTAGCATACATTTCAAACATAACAGAGAATAACAATACAAATAATACCATTGTTAATATCACTGATAAAATTACTGGAAAAAGGTAATATCTTTGTGCATATGATTTCCTGGTGTCTAGCAACTTTTAGTTTTATAGTATTTTATTTCATGTTCATGTTCTGAATGGATAGCCATTGTATAATAAATTCTCTCCCATTTAATCTGTATTCACTATTAATTCTATAAAGAGTGGTGCGCTGGTAAATGTTTAAAACTGATTGAAAAATAAAAATATAAAAGGCTCTGATTTACAGAGTTCGTCAATTTCTGTGGTGGAAATCCTCCCACCATTTAATTGCGAGCCACCAGCATGATGCATCACTTAGGGGGAATTTGAGAAAGGGTGTTAATAATTGTTTTCATGATCTAAGAGAGTTCCAGAACTGCACAGTATTTACCATCATTTTTTTCCCTCAACTGATGTTAAAAGTATTCTCTTTGATTATCTTAAATATATGATTCTAAATATTTCTTGAAAAAAATTGCTATCAAAATTTCTAATTGTCACCATTTTTTACCCAGATGTTCAAAGGATGATTATTCTTCTTTTTCAGAATGCAGTAATTTTATTAAAATGTGTCTTGGTATTGGTTATTCTGTATCAATGTTTTTAGATATACCCCCATAAGCAGTTTCAAATCCTTTAAAAATTAATATAAATTTTCTTTATTTAAAATTTTATTTCTGTCACTTTTATTTTTAAGTGAGTCACTTTCAATCTCTTTTGCTTTTCTTCAGTATCTTCAGTTTTTTCCTTAAATTCTATTGAGGTTTCCTTCATTTCTTTTTTATTTTAACAGTGTTCCTCCTTTTCACATTATATTTTCTTATTAAAGAGTTGATCATGTTTCCTCAGTCTTGTTTCCTTATAATTTAATTTGTATTTCTGAATTGTATTTTATGCTTTAATTCTTTCTTGGATCCTTTGATCTAACTTCTGTTTTTTCTCTCTCATTATATTTCTTGATGTCATTCATGACTTATAAATTTTTATTAGCATCTCAGCTCATTTTGTAATAGAATTGTATACTTATAATTTGTTCTGTGAGCAGATATTTATTTTGCATATCTTCATTTTCTGTATTGACATATTAATCACTCTCTATTCTGTATTATTTTTTATGTAAAGCATTTTATGGGATTTGGCCTTAATAATTTTATATTGCTCATTTCTGTGAAATTGTTTTTCTTCTAATTTTGAAGGAGACATGTTAAGGTAGCTATTCTGACATTGCAGAGCATGTCCTTCTGTTGTTTTTATGTCCCAAAATAGAGTGGTTTGGATCTTCAGATTTCCTGGGTCTATTACTCGCCCTATTTCTTTTTCCTGTTCTTTCTTTTACATGTGTTTCAATTTTCCTGTTTATACTCAATTTTGATTCTTGCCCAGCATTTTCTCATTACTTTGGGCCCTGTTCTGGAATGGACCCCTGACAGTTTGGTTTCAAGAGATCATAGGAACTAGAACTCTTCAGCTCCATGAGACCCCACCATACTCTGCTCTCGGGTGCTATTGGAATAGAGCAAAGCCGCCTCAGTGGCACGGAGAGCCCCTGCTTCCTGGTGCATTAGGCAAGCTTTTATTTCACTCTTCATTCCCCTGAACAGACACAGATAACACATGCTATGGTTATTTGTTTCCAACACTCCATACGAGGCAGTTACTTTGGGTGCCCTGTCATGTAATTTGTTTACACATTGCTGCTTAGTTCAGGTTTTGCTACTTAAATTGTTCCATGTGTATTTAGGTTGGGATTTGCAGGGAGTAAAAACTGTGCTGCATTTATTGCCACGACCTTCCCAGTCTCCATATTATGTCATTTTTAAATAATGGTGTTGGGAATGAGATTTTTTTTTTTTCTGCTAAAGTATTAAATAGGACATTTTTAAAAAAAGAAATCAAATGATTTTTCCATGAAACTGTATTAAACCATTTGAACATTTTAATATGTGAGTTACTGTAGGAAGGTTATTTCTTTATCTCTATTTGTGCTCTGTATGAGAAGAATGTGTAGTTTGTGATGACATTCTTAATTGGTTATGGGTCGATTCAGGCTTTTGAATACTTTCTGTAATTTACCTCTTCAAGTCAAATCCTTATTATTTTAGATTTCATCTGTATTGTAGAGGTGCCCTTTTCTCATCTGCAATAATAATGAGTGATTTATTTTCTGACTCCATTAAAATTTAATCATTAAGTCAACTGCCTTTCTTCTTTACAAAGATCAGTCAGATTTATAATATGTCATGAGTGGTTTTGTAGTTTTTGTTTTGTCGCACTTGATCCTTTCTATTCCATTAATCTCTTCTTTTATCTCATTAAACTAATTTGTTACATATTTTTAACTCTTCTTAATTTCTTAGATAAAATTCACATATATTTACCTTTACTCTATTTTATTTTTCTAAAATATATTTTTAAGACTCTCAAGTCCTCACTTCTAAGAAAAACACCTTGAATATTTTTTTCCAAAATTGAGATAAATACATAGATAGATAGATAGATAGATAGATAGATAGATAGATAGATAGATAATGACTAGAGTGAAGCTCGTGATACCTTCTTTGTTTTTGTTTTGCATGGGCAGGCACTGGGAATCAAACCCGGGTCTCCGACATGGCAGGCAAGAACTCTGTCACTGAGCCACCGTGGCCTGTACTACCTTCATTTTTAAATATATGAAATTTTAATAATATCAAAGTCATCTAATGATTGTTAAGATGATTAATTAATTAATTATCCTTGGGATATTTTTTCAAGGGCAGAATATGGTATCAATTTACAACAGTCCTTCTATATGAGTAACACTTAAAGAGAAAAAAGTCTAATAATGCAAATTTTAATAATGCTATATTTATGGGATGTTTCCTTTATTTTCCCTCTTCAGTTGTCCATGAGAAGGAATGAAACATAGTCAATTCACTATTATTCTCTGTGAAATCAGCACTGCTCATCATAAGTGTTGCTTAAAAACTCCATCAATACTCGCATAAATTACAGAGATACACAGATACACTGTTTCAAGATATGAAATTAGAAGTCAGGAATTCCTGGCATTTAATTTTAACTCAATGCTCCCAGATGCACATCTTTCTGAATAGCCCATTAATCATAAAAGCTAGAAACTATTCATCAACTTCAGTGCAACAATGCTTTCACATGTTCCTAGCTTTGTTGGGCTATACATTTAGAAAATTGCTTACTTTAGGGTATTTTCTGTATTTGGAAATAAAACATCATTCCCCCAAGCTAAAATTTCCTCTATAATGATCTGAATATATAAGCTCTTCATTTTTTTAAGAGATTCTGGCAAATTGACAAGATCAGTCAGCATTTGAATCAAAACACTGACTGGAAAGATTTGGTGAGTAAAACATGGCTTCATCATTAGAAACTTCATTCAGATACACATAAAAGAACAAAAACAAGATTTTTCATAATAGAGGAATAAAAGTGAAAGGCCAAAACTCAATGCCTCTAATTGCCGTGGCCATGTTTCAAAGGTGGTGCAAGAGAGGCGGAAACTTTTAGACAAGCAGTGAAGCCGAAACTGAAATTCCAAAGACTCTATACGGTTTTCCACACTAAGGGAAATTCTTTCTTTGCATTGTGTCATCTGTAATCTCTGATCATGTCGGCCCCCTCCTTCTACTTGGCAACCCAGAATCTAGGAGCAAAGCAAACTATTGGTGAAAGCCCTTATGAATCTTGAAACAGCCTTTGTTGTTGCAGAAGCAGCCTCCTTCTTGGAAATAAACACAGCAGCATGCTTTATAGATTCCCCTGACACTGGACAATAGAAGATTCAAATAGAAATCTTGATTCAGGAAAATGTATGTAGTTGCATCTGTGGCTGTTACCTCTTTGCACAATGGACTTTTGATTTTGTCCGGTGCATTACCCAAGCCTTAATTAATGCACAAATCTTGGTACCAAAACTTGTAGAACGGGGTGCGATATTTGCCTCAAAAGTAAGGAATTATTGAAATAGAGCAAGTGAATTCTAATACTATGTAGCTAGCTAGGACATCAATCCTAAAAGGGTGTTTTTTTAAAGTTGAAAAAGGTTCAAAAGTATTTCTGCAAGCATATACAGTGATCACATTACAATGGTCCTTTATATAAACAATGACTCGTAGAGCAAAATTTTGTTTGTTTTTAATGTTACATATGAACACTGAGTCAGGCTAATGTAGTAGGTAGTTCTGGAACTTTTTCATATCGTGGACACAGTAAAGTAAAATACTGGTATGGCACATTGGGTTCATCTGCCAAGTTTGCCCATTTCTTATCCAGATTCTGCCAGACACCCCAACTCCTGGGGGAATGAATTTCTTATAATACCTGTAATCTGTTGGGTCTGTCTCTGAAATATTTGTTTTATTCTGTTTCATTAGTCTGTTTATCCTTGTGCTGTTACCACTGTGGTTACATTTCTATGCATTGTGGTTTGTATTAATATCCGTTATGTAATGTTCCACTCTACAGTTTATTTTCCTTCATGCTGTTATTCCTAATATTTTATTTGTTGTAAAGCATTTAAGAATATGTTCAACAAGTACTCAGAAAATCCAGCTGCAAATTAATTTCTTATGGCGTGGGATTTCTGAAATACTTTTCTATTAAAAGATATTTATTTGGTTTCAGGTGCCTGTACATGCAAAAAAAAAGATATTTATTTGGAGGACAGAAATATTTAAATATTAAGGATGAAGCATTTTCACCCCACAGCATGATATGTCCAGTGTATTTATTCTGATATATTTAAGACCTTCATTAGAATTTAAGAATAAATTGAATAAAATATGATATGATAGAATATAAATGTGCATATTTATGATATAATATCTGGTATATATATGTTTTATATTATGCATAATTTTTAGTTATTTAATAATTTTGTATGTAGTGCTTTTATGATATTTTGAGTAGTATCTTATTTAGTAACATATTTTATAGCTGGTTGTTGCTGGTGTAGAGAAATGTCATTAATTTATCTTTTCTATTTACCTCATATCCACTGACCTTGCTGAACTCTCTTATTCATTGTATGGTCTTTTTTTTTCCCTATGGGCAAGTACTGGGACTCAAACCCGTGTCTTCCGCATGTCTTTTGTTTTGAGTCTATGTTTTTCATCTGGACAAAATCATATCTGCAAATATTAAATGTTTTTCTGCCCATTAGGTATAACTAGTTTGTTTTTGTATTATTTCTTTACTTAGAATGTTGGCTAAGACCAATTTTTTAATTATAGTGGTCATAATGAACATTTTTACTTTATTTCTGATAAGAAAAGAAAAATTTAGAATTTCTCAGTTATATATAGAATTTCCTATATGTTGGGAAATATGACTTTTATTGAGTCAGGAAAGTTTCCTTTTATTCAACAAGCTTAAGCATTTTTAAAATCATAAATAAATGAAATTTATCTGATGTTTAAAAATAATAAAGGGAATTTTATGATATTTTTCTTTTTTTGGCTAGTAATATATTAGGCTAATTACATGGATTTTTTTTTTAACATGGAATCATCTTTACATTCCTTGGAAAGCAAAATGCCCTGACAGCCCCTAGACTTCCACCCATTTGTAAAATACAGTGAGAGATGTATTTCACAAATGTTTCATAAATGAATATACCTGTATAATTCCCTGAAATTAAGTAGACAGGGCTGTGAATAATTGAGCCTATTTATATTATATTATATGGCAAAGGGAAAATATTTTGATGTAAATAAAATCCCTAATCAGTTGACTTTAAATTAAGGAGATTACCCTTGATATGTTTAACTTAAACCCTTGGGTAGAACGTTACCCTTGGTGGGACTGACTTAATCAGTTGCAAGTACTTGAAAGAGGGCTTAGAATTGTCTGGAAAGACAGAGGGAGAGTGACAACAGTTTCCTATTGCACCTGTGAGGTTACAGCTTGCTTAGGATCCTCGCTTTTTGTAGCCAATTCTGTGTGTGTTTGCATATGTGTGAGTGAATGAGTGTGATTCCTTTTTTCTCTTGACTTCTGTTTAATATTCTGCATTCAAATTTTCTACTACATGACCCAATTAATATTTTTTAAGCAAATGGTTAAAAATAATGACTATCAAATCCATTCATAACTTAAACTAATTTCGTTAGCTTAATTAAAAGCAAGTCATCTATTTTGATTTTTTCAGTATGTTCCTAACACTTTTTTACATTATATAACCCAGTTTGATATGGAATATGAGAGGAACTTGGGCAGTGTGATTGATTAAATTTATAAACAATATATTATTCATCAGGCAAACCACAAACGAACATATCTAGAGGACAGCTGAAGGTTGTCAGATGGCACTAGCTAAAGCGCTTTTAAGTAGTTAAAACAATAACTAGTTAACTTTAAAACTAGTTAAAAATATTGTTTCCAGGCTTTTTCCCATCAATATTCTCTCTCTCTTTCCTACTTAACCTCCCATCAACATCACACACCAACCAACTGAAAGTTTCCAAACAAAGAGACAGACATGCGCCCCCACACAATACCCGTGGTAGTGGTTCCGGTGTCTGTGTTTTGATATTTAAATCAGTGTGGGTTTTCAAAAGTGGTTAGACTTACTGTTTCTTGTTTACATTCTGCACTTATATTT
The DNA here is from genome assembly GCA_004026745.1 of Myrmecophaga tridactyla. NCBI lineage: Eukaryota > Metazoa > Chordata > Mammalia > Pilosa > Myrmecophagidae > Myrmecophaga > Myrmecophaga tridactyla. The sequence goes on from PVIY010017233.1 coordinate 40,748, forward strand.
ATATGCTCTAATTCTGTACATAACACATAATGTATTTTTTATAAAATAAAGTGAGAGATGTATTTCACAAATGTTTCATAAATAAAGAAAAATTGGTTTTGATTTATCAACTGCTGCAGTACTTTTCATTTGGCTTTTAACCTCCTTGATCATTATATATGAAAATTTTCTTCCAAATTGAAGAGTTCAAACTTTGAAGGTATGTTGCTTTGATTTTAAGTATAACACAACCACTTATTTCCAGGGGACGTCATGCAAAATAGCCATAAAGCAGACTATTATTGCCAATTGCATAAGGGTAGTGAAAATAAGGGCTGTTAATGGATTCTCATACCGACAATCCACAGAAAACTCTTCTACATATTATATCGTTCTAGTAGTCTAATAGTAGTTAAGTACTAACACCTTCTATGTTCCAAAATATTTTCCTTAATTCATGAAACATATGTGGGAGAAAATAACACAGTTTTAAATCACCCCTCAAAGATACTTTTTACTTTCAAGGCTTCTTTAAAAAAGGTGAGGGGGGGATGCCGTGAGGTAGGGAATGAATTTTTACTTGCAATGTGTTTGCACACTTGTGAGAGACCAATGAGAAAGGATGCTCATTTTATTTAACATTCTTAGTTCTTTTATGTGCATATTGGAGGGTGAGAGGTGGGGATCACTGAGAGAATCATAGGTACAGTGACAGGAATGCTACAGAGTAAACTTGTTGAAATACATTCAATAGGGTATTTCTTTTCCAACTACAGTTATCATTACCTCCCTTTAAACTGGTTGATTTTTTAAAACAATCTGTCCTCTAAGGAAGCATAAAATAATTTGTTCTGTGTTCAGAACCATTCTTAATGTACTACTCACTCCATATAGCCTTTCCCTAGGCTATTTATTATAGTACCAGCTGATGAATTTTAGATGTCAGTTAATGATGCAAGATGAGTCACAGTGATGATTTTTATTGGAAAATGGGATAGCGTAAGAAAATGAAAATCTGAATCCATGTAAGCTGTATGGAATAGTTAAATGACTTCTTAAACTTTGTCCCCATGTTAGACTGCAGCGATTTCAGATTTTTTTTTTTTTTTTTTAAACATGGGCAGGCACCGGGAATCGAACCCGGGCCCTCGGGCATGGCAGGCAAGCATTCTTGCCTGCTGAGCCACCGTGGCCCACCTGATTTCAGATTTTAATGAGTGTTTTACTGTGAGTGTCCAGCCTATACACTCACGTGTATACTTTTGTCTAAAGGTTTGTAATTTTTGTTCTCCCCTTTTTCGTACGAGCGTATGCGTGCTTATGCGTGCATGTATTTACATAAATACATAATAATCCATGTGCTCATTTTATTTTTCCTTTTCTTAACATTGCAAACTCTCCTCTTGTGATTTTCTTTTGGATGTTGTTGGCCACATTTCATCCTTCTGTGTGTGTTTTCCATGGTAATTTAATATAATACATTCTAAATAAGAACTTATTTTTGATATTGAAATGAAAATATAATACTTGTTACTGGGCAACTCACAGATTCCTAAAAGAGTGATTCAGATATTACTTATTGAACATTCTCTAAGGTAATATTATAAGCAATAAAAATCTTTTTGTTGACAAATGTTCTCTAAAACTTACATTTCTATTGTTGAACCTACGATATTCATTATTAAAATTGTCATATTCTTATCCACAGTAATATTTAACATGTAACATTTAAAGTATATTTTTACAAATATGCCTTTGCTCTAACATGTTTTGCATTGGACAAAAATAGTTACCAAAGATGTAATAGATCCTCAGTTATTTTGCCATGATTATCTTCTCTATATTTTATCTACAGCATAAAAATATGTCCTCTAAATCCTAATGTAAAGGTCTTTTGAAATACTTTCATACATTATCATAAAACAAATTAATAATAAGATTGTATCATATAGTGATATTGTTTTCCCATCACATTGTTTATCATCCTTTCAGTTCACAAAATTTTAGTGCTTTTTCACAGAAGAAAGCCTTCAGCAAAGTAGGGACATTTTGGATTACCGAATAGAAGAATTATAAAGCTGTCATAGATGTCAGAATATATTGCAATCAGCAGCATAGTAGCATTCCCTGGAAAACAGCCACTTCATTTAAGGAGTTCTTTATGATCTGGTAAATTGCAGTACATTTAAACGAGATAGAAATGGCATCTCTACACAAAATAGTTTAATCCCTCAGTACATGGTTAATTCTTTTGACATACTCTAATTCTTCATTTTAAGAAATGTTTTTAAAATTAACTTTGAGTTCAAGTGTGTATGGAAATACACTTTATTTTCTAAAGGGGGTGTGGATATAAGGAAAAAATGGGGAAAAAAAAGAGAGAGGAAAAACCCTCAAAAATCAATACAAGTTTACCATGCCTATGGAAAAGAATATTGAAATATTAAGTCTATTAATGCTAATGTGTATGTAGGGAAGTGTCTTTTTGTGTTGCTAGAGGAGAAAGAAAGTGACAAGGACGTTGGCAGTACTAAACTGGCAACACTAATAAAGTTGTTAATTGAAATTTTGTTAGTTTTAAACTCTTGTTAACTTGCATAGGGGCCCATTTTAGGACACTGAATATGTTGTTCTGGTTAGCATGTTTCTACCTTTCATTTTGTTCTATATTTTAACTTATAAGCCCCTTTCAGGGCATTGGACTTATTTGATCATGTCATTACGAAATGCTGCATCCAAGATTTTGTTATTTGATTATTGAGTGTTTTGCACACTCTGAAGCAAATTAGTATTCCAGCTTTGCCATTCACTGCTAGACAATGAACGCAGATAGAACACATTATGCATTACACCAGTTAAGAGGTTTTAAATTAGATTTGTGACTTGAAAGTTTGAATAAGAAAGCTAATAGAACACAAAATGAAGCAGAGGGAAAATTAGATTAATTATCTTCATCATTCAGGGCGAATAGTTGCTGATGCATTGTGTTGTTGAGTGGTGTTTTAGAGCTAAAACATGGCTTAATTTTGCCTACATTAAGTTTTCATAATCATTGTGAAAACACACATACATATTTACAGATTTGTCATATCGTGGTGTATTTTTAAAGCAAAATATATTCAAATGGGTCATTCACACTCTCCCTATCCCAATGCATCCTTTTCTGAATTGGTATGAAGACCTCAAACAAATTCTAAAAAGCACATTAAACTAAAAATTATGAAAGTGTTTATAGATTGAAGATTTACTTTAATCCTTCATAATTGAATCATACATAAACTGGACCCATAAAAATGTAAGTAAGAATGTTTGCATTTTAACCAAGTATTTATTTTGTATAGTTTCTCCATTAAAACAACCGCTTTAACTTGTTAGTGCAAAATAATATATACTAAATGCAAAGACATTTATTTCCCCAGTGATTTTCATTTCTAACCCCTGCAAAAGATGTTACCTTCCATTCACCCAGGGAAAATAGCAAAGAATAATAACAGCACTTGAAGAATTGCACATTTTAGTGCAACAACAAAGGTTAAATTCTCTTGGTCTATTTCTGAGGATATTTCCTTCTACTTTAGATAATACAGACAAATTGAACCAATTCTCCTGTAAATAGGTTTCAGTTCAGATACCTGAAATTCTTATATCACATGTGAGTTTGTGTGTCTTTTGCTATGGTTTCAGTCTATTGAAATAACATTAACATTGATATTTAACTGACATAATCCCCATTGGTACATCAAACATGCCTGAATATGTATCTACCTTTTCCTTGTAAATGGCATTAGTTTCTAATTCTGTGTGACGAGCTACATTTTAATTTTAAATATTCATTTATCAGTATTCTGTCCCTACATAGGATAAGATAACCAAAATACCCTCTAGTTGGTAAAATAGTGAGATACATAGGAAAGAATGTATTTGAATGTGCTAAAGCTGCTGGGATACAATACACCAGAAATAGAATGGCTTTCAAAAAGGGAAGAAATTAAGATACAAATTTGCAGTTCTAAGGCTATAAAAATGTCAGAACTAAGGCATCCAGAAAAGATACCTTGACTCATGAAAGGCCAATCTGGGAAAGCAAGTGGCTGGCAGCCAATGCTCCTCATCCTGGTTCTGTTGCTTCCAGCTTCTGATGCCAATGATTTCCTCTCTAAACATCTGTGGGTCTTCACTTAGCTCCTTTGGGACACAACTCTAGGTTCTGGCTTGCTTAGCATCACATGGGAAGGCTCACAGTGATGTCTGCTGGGCTCTGCATTTCCAAATATCTGTGCCTAGGCATCTGCTATTTTTGTTGGCACAATCCTCTGTGTCTGTGTCAGTTCTGAAGCAACTGTTTCTCCTGGGGCTTCTGAATTTCCACACATCTGTGTCTGTGTCTGCAGCTGAAGTTTCTCCAAAATATTTCCTCTTTTAAAGGACTCCAGTAAATAAATCAAGACCCATCTTGGAGGGGCAGAGTCACATCTACATCTAATCAAAAGGTCACACCTACAATTGGGTGCATCACATCTCCGTGGGACAACCCAATCAAAGGGTTTCCACCTTACAATATAATCAGGATTAAAAGAAACTTGGCTGCCCCCACAAGATTGGATCAGGTGAAAAGACGTGGTTTATCTGAGGTGCATAACAGTTTCAAACCAACACAGAATGTTTGCAACTATTTTTGGATAGTTAATGAAGCATTAAATTATTGTTAAGGCACTCAAAACAATGGATAGTACCTATTAAAGATTTAATTTAGAATTGTATGAATTAATTCTATATCAGAATTAGAAACATTGTGCTCTAGCTCTCTTGAAAACAACACAGTAAACTATAAAATATCTCACATTCTTTTAAAGTATAGCTCCATTTTATATAATATAAATATTTTGAATAACTGTGTGAATCTGTCAGGGTTTTCTAGAGAAATAGAACCAACATGAGATATCTGTAAATAAGAGATTTATAAAAGTGTATCACACAACTGTGGGAATGGAAGAGTCCAAAATCCCTAGGGCAGGCTGTGAAGCTGTCAACTCTGATGAGGGGTCTTAATGAACTCCACAGGAGAGGCTTGTTGACTGAAGAAGCAATGAAAGTTCTCTCTTCTTCCTTAAAATTCTTCAACTGATGGGATCAATCTGATTGGATCATCTTGCTTGTAGAAGAGGGGCCCTTAATTGATCATAGGTGTAATCAGCCACAGATGCAATCAACTGACTGATGATTTAATAAGCCAGCCTTCTGGTTTATCAACAAGCCACAAAATGCCTTGCAGTAATGGTTAGGGCAGTGCCCACCTGACCAGACAACTGTGCATCTTCACCTTGCCATTGACACCAGAACCCAACCATCACACTATATATACTGACAACTTAAATGTCAATTCAATAAGAATGAAATGATAAAGCATTATTTACAAGAGGTGAGGTAGAAAGCTATGGGCTACATAGATCTATTTACATAAAAACAACTTTCATGTATAAGATGACTCAAAGTACCAGATTGTCAAATCACACAAACACAAACCAGAATTCTTAACTGGTATCAGGCTTTACTACTAATTGTCAGCACCTAAGGTAATTCAAGGCATGAGAGAAGCACCAAGAGATGTAGGTATGCCTTACAGCTCTCCAGGACTTTTTGCCTTATCAGAATGCACTCAGGTCAAGATTAATGTGCTTACAATTTAAATTATATAGATATCTCCATTACTTAATAGAATGAAAAGTTTATTCCTGAAATATCTCCAATTTATACTCAAATAGTTGCACATCTCATGATATTTTTCAAGGATGTATGCATCAGAAACCCACTTGTCCCTGGTTTGTTTTCAGTAAGGACATATTCACACCTAATATATCCTGGTAAAATCATTCCATGCACACAGATTCTCTAACTATCAAAAATCATTAGAGTGATGTACAAGAGCTCTGTCATTAGCATGCTTACATGATTATTTGACTGGACCCTTTCTTTCCTCTGTCCTCATTCCCTCCCTCCCTTCTTACATCTTTCCCTCTTTTCTTTCCTGTTTCTTTCCTTCCTTTCCACTGGACAGTCCCCAAATTTTACCCCCTTTCAGAAATGAGAAAACACATTGAAAGCCTGTTGCTAAATATTTCCTTTCCAAGGTATTAATTAGCAGTTTTGTAGTTTGTTCTTGTTTAATGTATAAAAGGTTCAGAAACAATAAAAGAAAATATGGACAAACACTTAGAAGCAATGCTTGGCACAAAGTAAGTTCTATATATGTGTTAGCTATTATTGATATTATTCTATTTAATATCAAGACTTCTCATTTCCATCAATGTGAACAAATCTAAATTTTTCTTACTAGAATATCTTAAAATCCACAATTATTTTAGGTCAATGCAAAGAAATTGCTTTTAAACAAGAATAGAGAATGTTGTGGAGTTTGTTTTAATTTGCCAGCTGTTGAAACAAATACTGTACAATGGGTTGGCTTCACAACAGAAATTTAGTGGCTGACAGTTTGCTACAGGGCTTGTGTTTCAGTTTACTAAAGCTGCCAGAATGTAATATACCAAATATGGGTTGGCTTTTACACTAGGGATTTATTAGTTTACAAACTTACAATTCTAATTCCATGAAAATGTCCCAAATAATACCTCAACAGAATGATAATTTCTCCAAAGAAAGGCCTCTGGTGTCTGGGTTTCCTCTGTCAGATAGCAAGGCACATGGCTGGCATCTGCTTCATTTCCATGTCTCATTGTCTTCAGCTCCTGAGCAGTGAACTCCCCTTTGAGCTTTGGTGGGTCCTCTCTCAGCATCTCTGAGACTTTTCTTCCTCTGCTACTTTTTCTCTAAGTTCCCTCAAAACTTCTCAGGATGTTTCTTTCTGAGCTCTCTGAGCTTTTCTTGTCCTTTACCCTCTCATAAAGGATTCCAGTAAAAAGGATTAAGACCCATCTTGAATGGGGTGGGTCATGTCTCAAATTGAAATAACTGAGCTGTGCTAGTTTGAAACTGTTATGTACCCCAGAAAAGCCATGTTCTTTTCATCCTGATCCCATCTTCTGAGGGTAGACCTATTATTTGTGTGGGACCTTTAGATTAGGTTGCTTTCATGGAGATGGACTCACCCAATTGTGGGTGGGAACTTTTGATGAGTTGGAGATGTGAATCTGCCCATTCAAGGTGGATCTTAATTAGTCTACTGGAGTCCTTAAAAGAGCTCACAGTGGATATTTGGAGATGCAGAAGGAAACTTCCCCAGGAGATGCAAGAAGGCTCTCAGGAGCTGAAAGCTGTGGGAAACCTGAAGCTGGGAGAGATGGACAACACACGTCACCATGTGTCTTCTTATGTGACAGAGAACCCCCAGACACAATTGACTTTTCTTGAGTGAAGTATTCTTTTTTGATGCCTTAGAACTGTAAATTTGAAACTTAATAAATCCCCTTTGTAAAAACCAATCTATTTCTGCTATATTGCATTCTGGCAGAATTAGCATACTGAAACACTAAGATAAAAGGGTCCCACCACAACAGGTCTGCACCCACAGGAATAGATGAAGAAACATAGCCTTTTCTGGAGACCTTAACAGCATCAGACTAGCGCAGCACAGCCTGCATCTTCCAAGGGTTGGTATCTTCTGGCTGGTGGGGCATCTCTGGGGTTACATTGGCTTGTCTGTCACATGGCAATGTGCATGGCAGTGTCTTCTTTCTTTTTTAGGGTACCTTGGACTTCCAGCTTATGGTTGTGCTCCATGACTTCTTCTGTGTCCAATATCCTTTGCTTTTTAGGGTTTCAACCATATTGGTTTAAGGCCCACCTTATGTGGGTACACATACCTTCATCATAATGTCTTCAAGGTCCTATTTACAAATGGGTTCATACCCACAGGACCAGGGGTTGGGACTTGAACATGCCTTCTGTGAGGTGGGGGAGAGGTTTTAACTTAAGTAAAAGAGAATACAATTATTAAGGACAGTTTTGCAAATCAGATGTCAACTTTCAATGCCAGACATTATAAAAAATGTTTTCCATGTTCACTTCTCTACTCTAATTTTCATACATTATAAAATCATGAGAATTCTCTAATGCAAAAAAGTCTACCCTAGTGATATACTATCATTTAAAAAACAAATAAAAACCCACAATGCATCTAATAATGGAAAATATCATTTTCATCTATTGTTTAAATTGTGAAGTTCAATGCCTCTAGAGATTAAGATGCTATGGGGTATAAATAAGGAGGAAACCTATATTAATTTTAGTTCAAATTATGTAATATTTTACGACCAGAAAAAAAAACTTCTTAGTAACTCATACAAATCAGACCTGGAAAAGACACAGTACAGGCTAAGATATAGCCAAAAACAAATGCATAATATGATGAGCATGGACCTATGGCTTATGAGAAAGGAAACACATAGTAATATATAGGTATTAAATAAATATAGTCTCATTCCATATTTTTCCTATTGTGAGTATGCAAGAGAGAATGTGGGGCTAAGAAAGCAATTACATAGTTGAGATGTAATTTTACTTTCCGGGAACAATATCTGTATTAAGTATTTTATTTAATATTAATAACAGTCTTCTTGTGGAAACCATTGTAATCCTGATTCTACACATGAGGAAAAAGACTCAAAGAAGATAAGCAATTTATAATTTACCACACATGCAGAAATTAAATTCAGACTCAAAGCTGCTTGACAAAATTCTGAGCAATTTACTGTATCTGCCTTATAAACTTGCACAACTTCCTTGGCAGTGGGGACACAACTTCCTTAGCATAATTTCCTTATCAGTTGGTAAATAGATGTTGGAGAAGATTCTTGAAAGTGGTAAACTTTGTTTTCTACTCCAAAATAAAGGATAGTAACCTGAAATAGGTTATTTGTTCAGGACCTGACATTTTCTTATAAGTTACTGGGCATATAAAAGATTTCTCTAGCTTACTCTTTCCTAGTCATTGTGCCAGGTATTTTGCATGTTTGATTACATAGTAAATCACATGATATATATTTCCTTATCATCATTTTAATTAAAAGAAATAAACCAAACAAAAAATTATGAAAATATTGTGAATTATTTGCCCAGGTTGCCATGATTAAAGTATAACAACATTAGCATTTGACATTACCTCAGGAAATAACATATTTAAAAGTACTTGGGAAAGAAGCATTTGCAGAATGGCATATGAGGATTTCCTTGGAAGTTCTCCCCAGTGAACCAATTATAACTACTTAAAATTAAAACAAAACAAACATACACACATGAATTTAGCCAGATAAAATCTCTGGAATTGTTCTAAGTGCATACAACAAATGGAAAAACATTCATGCTACAAAATCTACTAATTTGAGTATGAACAATGAGAGTCTATGAGAGTTGAGCCACAACCCATTACCTCTTACCTCAGGTCAGTGTGATGGAAAGTGCACCTCTAGTGGGTATGGTCACAAAGAAAGAACTCCCTCTTCTTGGCAGCTCACTATATAGGGCTATGGTTGCTTTCTGGGAGGAATATATAGTAAGCATTCCTCAACACCATCACCTCTAGCTGCGTGTTGCAGAAGTTCTATTCCAGGTAAGCAATGCAAGTGGTCTGGGATTCCTTTCTTCTACCCTCCTCCTGCTCATAGGAAAGAAGCTCTAGTTCAAGCTTTGACAAGTCAAAAATCCTGGACCCCACTTGCTCCACCTCATCTCATGCATAAGACAGATGACCCATCCCAGGAGAGCCAAATCAAGAAGACCAGAGGTTGTCATCCGTGCTTAGTGCTCTGATCATACAGTAGTGGTGTTACTCTAAGACAAGTGAGATTATGCCTATGACCAGGCTCTGGAATAGTGGACTCATGGTATGGAGCTCCTGTCTCATTAAAGAAGCAGAGGATAAGAATGGTGAACTTTGTAGCTCTCCTTATGTGAACTGACTTTATTTGAAACAGTGCGGGAAAGTTCAAGATAATGGCACTGTCACAAAGAAGGAGATAATGGTGATAAACCATTAAGAGAATGATGGTAGCTCCAAG
>PVIY010017234.1:0-49890 GCA_004026745.1 Myrmecophaga tridactyla
TATAGGAGGCTATGCCTATTTCCTTCAGAATTGAACCAAAACACCTATATAATTGTGAAAAGAATCATAAAACTGATGCACTATTCTGTTATTATCCCTTCAGGGTTCTAAAACCCCATTAAGAGTTCTATCCTATGCTGTAGACATTCAGGGTTAAAGCAAGTAAGATCAATTCCTTACTGGGAATATGTGATAATATTTTAGAATTATTCCAGTTTTTTTAAAAAAGAATTATTTTCAGTATGCTAAAATCTTTAAAGGGTAGGTACTGAACCTCCAGCTGTTTCTCAGTTGCTTGTAAAAACGTGATTTAAAAATAACTGAAATACTAGTTGCCTGGATCTTGTGCTTTAACTTTCCAAATGAAGCACATTATGTTTACATTTTCAAATGCTTTTTTCCAAAAGTACGCAATTTACTAGTTAACTCAATGAATTACAACACTGTTATTGTTAAACATACTGAAATATTATACTATACTTAAGGGAAATAAACCTGACACTTTAACACATGCCTTATCAATCTTTTGATTACTAAGGTACAGAATACTTCAGAAAGTAGCAATCAGCATAATCTTTTAAGACAAGGAAAGAATAAAAGAAAAGTGCCCTGCAAACATGGCTTCTATGTACTTAATATTGGTAATACATTTGACAGGGAAGCCAGTAAGGTAAAACTTAAAAAATAAAATAAGGCAGTTTATGAATCTTTTTTTCGTTCACAAAGAACAAAGGAGAAAAAAAGGGGGAATAAAAATTTTCTCTATCTTTAAAAGAAAAGTAACAACAACCACAAGATGCCACTGTATTCCAGGCAAGCTGTAAAAATGTTTTTTTAAGAGGCATTTTGCAACATTCACCTCCCTATCACATGGGTATTTTGGGAAATGTCTGAAAGCCATGGCTGATGCTTGACCCATTTTCATGTTATGGATATATGGGAAGCAGGTGGTTAAATACAAAGTACATTGACTGACAACCCTTCAGAAATTTGAGACACTGACACTAGGAGAGAACACTTGGCACGAAGAGAATATGTTTTCTCAGGGGAAAAAAAATCAAACATTACTGGAGGTAACACTAATAGCTAACCAGTTTCCTAATCTTAAAATATGGATGAATTCCAATAATCATGTTTTAAAGGAGACTATATATAATCTCCTGACAATAAACGTTTTCTTGTTAACTCTACAATTATTACACTCCAACACTAATGTGAACATTTTTCAATACCCACCTCCATTAACACCACTGAGGTATAACTAATGTGTTTTGTTTTAGAGGAAATATTCCAAATTAACAGCATTGCTCTTTTAGTGTTGCTACAGATCAAGTCTGCAAACTTTTAATTTAACTTGCTCAATTCTGTTTCTAAGTACTAATAAATCTCAACCTTGTCAGTTTCTTGGGCTTAAATAAAACACTTCAAACATTTCATACTAGTAAGTGGACATTTAAAAAACCTGAAATATTCAAGGAATAGTTTTTAGTACTTTTCCCTATGCTTTGAACAATGTAACCTCCCAATATTGTTTTTACTTATTCCTATTACTGCATGAAGTTCAAACCAGATCTTTAAGACAGAATCTTTCTGTAATGAAGAAAAAGTGCAAAGATACAACATGAAATGTCTTTTGCAAGAAAATGCTCTCTTAAGTAAATAGGTGTGTAGATGCTGGTGGGAAAAGATTTTTGTTCTCCTACATCTGACACCTACCAAATGACCTTGTCTTCAATATCCATAACCATATTAAGTATATATTAGTCATGGACTTTGCAAAATAATAAACTTAAGTAGCAAATTCCACTAAAATATTTGTATTCATTCTACACAAAAAATGGAATTTAATGAGTGCCATTCGAAAAGGTGTCCACATGCACATGTCAGATATGTGCATTTACTTTAAGGTTAAAAACTTAAAATTCTATTCCAGTGTTTATGAATAGCATCAATATCTACATTCATAACCAACATTCTACATGACTCATCTCTTACTTTAATACTTCACAAATGAGCAATACATTTTGGGAGGGTAGGGAGGTACCTGTTGTCAATAACCTTCTTTTATGCTCAGAATGTGCTGCAGTTGTTTGAAAAACTATTTCAAATTATCACCCCTGTAATAATGGAAAATATTTTATACCAGGAGAAAAATGAATTTGTTTTTAGCAAAGCAAGGACTATCCTGCAGATCTGAAAACCATAGATTATACCCTTTGGAGACAAGGAGGCTCACAAATATAAAGGAATCCTGACTTTTACATGGACAAATTTTTTAAAAGATAAAATGTATTATATAAGCGCCATAAACAGTGAAATTTGCTTATATTAAAAAAAATAAGTGAAGCTTTGTTTCGACATTATTTCCTTGCAAGAGCAGTACATATCCTTAGTAAACAACTACCAAGTTTACAAGTAAACTTCCTTGATACTTAGGTAGGATTGAAAGCTAGAGGAAAACATGATAGAACGAGCTTTGAAAAAATCTCTACATCTAAGCTGATAACAATTAAGGTAGCCAGATAATTTCTAAAGCAGATTTGTTTATTTTGTAAAGTATTTAACCACGTCTGGTAGTTAGCTCACTTTATTAAGGGTCAAGGACATGTTCAATCCCTCCTTGGGCCCGATAACTTTTCCCAGAAAAGCAAACATCTGCTCCAGTCAGATTAATCCTAACCTCAACCAGCTTCAAAAGAGAAATCAGCAAGAATACTGGAGTTCTTCACAAATCTATTCTTACTACTAAGAAAACAACATAAAATGCCTGTCCCATAGTGAGTCAACAGTCTCATCTTCAAATACAGGCAGCACAATTAAAATTTAAATTTCAAATAACCCAACATGACTCACTTTCAACAAAGAGGGACAAAAATCCCTTAGTTCTTTAATAACTGGCCTTTAAATATGAGATGTTAGGTCTGTGTTATAGAGATTGTAATGAAACATTAACAAGTGTGCACTGGTACCTTAAATGACAAACCTCAAAAAGCAGTGCAAATTTGAGACCTGCCTATCAGCACACACATCTGTACCAACTTCAATTCTTATGCTAAAAGTGGTTTACAGTCTCTTTCCTCCAGCTTTTTTTCTTTTGAGGAGCAGACTTATGAGAACATCACTCTAACTTGTGCTAGGTTGTAGTGGTTTGTTTCTCTTGAACCAAAGCTCTAACAAATTTGCTGATCTACTTTATATACTCAAGAATACTGTGTCAAGCTTCTGCAAACCTCACTGCATATAACAGTTCATGTCTATATTATTACCATGTTCATGAAAAGTCTAAATTCTTCAGAACAGATTTCTTTACTCCTCCCATCTTTCATTTCCTGCCTAAATCCAAGTTAAAACACACAATTTCCATTGGTCTTTAATGCAGCTAAATTCTGCACTCTGTTCTTTCCTCTGCACATTACAGTAGCTGTTCACACACATTAAATATTAGATATGTTCTGCTCTTGACAACTACACACTTACAAAAGCAGCTTTGTACTTTGTTTGGTGTGTTTTCTACTATGTTGGCTCACAAAAAGCAGTTTTCTCATTTCTAAGCATGGTACTTTACAATTTTTAATGCATTAATACAACAGTGCATTGGAAAAAGTACTGAGCCTCTACAAAATAGCTTTACATTTTTAAACAAATGAATGTGATTTTCTCACTTACACAAGCATAGGCTTTTTAATATTTCCACAAGATAAATATCTCAATTAAACTATAAGCTCACTCTACAGTGTGCCACAGTGATGGGCTTAGGAAACAGTTATACACTTAGAAGATCCTAACCTTAGTGTTATTTACACTGACATGTCCAGTATCACCTAGTCTGAAAGGTGAACAAATGGTACTCAGAACATAGCTGAATTTGTGTCAACTAATAACTGGGAATGGTATAGCTTTAAGCAATCACTTATGAAACATGTACTGTAACTTAGTCTAAACTGGGAATTTCCTTTGCCCCTCTCTATGGCATGGGAAACTTTAAAGATCAACATGAAACAGATAGGAGCCATTGCTAAGGCAGATCTTTTTAAGATAACAAGGGAGAAATTGACAAGTATGAGCGATAAATTACCAGTAATATAGAGGTGCTATTGATTCAACTGGTACTGAAATCAGATTTTTAGGTCCTAAAACGTTGCTCCTCAAACATTTCCTTTTATTCTGGAACAGAAACTGGAGAAAGGACAGTTCACTCAGAAAGCAATGACTCAATTCAGGTTGTTACTTTACATTTAAGCACCACTCAAAAAGTGGGCATAAAGTAAGTGATTCCTGTTTGCCCATCACTATACCAGCTATATAGCTGAGAGTTCAGATCTTAATTACACGACACTTTCTCTGTTACCAGAAGCTAAGACTGCTCTGCGACAAATAGGACAGGTAGAATTCTCAGATAACCAGCGATCGATGCAGTGAACATGGTACTCATGGGAACAAGGTAGTTTACGAAGTTTGTTGCCTTCTGTATATTCTGTAATGCAAACGCTACAGGTTTTTAGTGCATCGTTTTCACCAAAACTTCTCATTGCCAGGTTGTCAATCTGTTCTTTGGTGAGTCCTCTAGGTTGGTCATCATCATCCTCATTTAAGAGGAAAAACTGAGCCAGACTAAGGAAGGGCAAAGAGCCACTTTCATCAAATGTTACTGGGGCCCTATGTCGACCCTCTCGCCTGGCACCTGATGATGAGCTTCCTTCATTACTACCTTCAAATATTTCTGAGCTAGTTTCTGAACTTTCACCACTGGAACTGGAACTAGGACTAGAACTAGAACTGGAACTGGAACCAGAGCTGCTACTACCACCAGAAGCCCCTCTTCCATTCCGTGACTCTGCTCTTTCCATATTGCGACTTGGGGCTGAGCCACTAGGCTCTGAATCACTATCACTGTACATAAAGTAGCTTAACTCACCAAAACCTGTCATTATCTGCCTTAACATAGTCTGAATTGCAACAGATGTAGTCTCACTTAAACCAGTATTTAAGATTCTACGAATAGGAATTCTGATGGTACTGACATAGGTTCTTACACCTGCCCGCTCAGAACGTGAAAATGTACGCCTAAAACCTCCTCGTTCACTTTCGTACGTGACGGTGTTGTTTGGTGTCTGAGACCTTGACCGAGTTCTGCTAGCTATGCTATCTCTCTGCCGATATTCTCCAGGACGAACTCTTCTTACTTGAAGATCAAGGACTATGGTTGGAGGTCTCTGTCCTGGCCCTGTGGATTCACCATTGCCAGTTGTGTCTGAAGAACCTGCTCCTTGAGAGGCATTTCTTGTTCCAGAAGCTGCAAAAAGACCCCTACTTAGCAGCTCAGGTCCGGTTATTTGCTGTCTCAATGTCACATGATGCCGGGTTCTAGAACTTCCCTCAGTCTCGTTTACCAAAGGATGCTCAAAAGTCTGAGATGAGATACTATGATGTGATCGTCGTGGAATTTCACTCATTGGATGCAGAGGTGATCTACTTCTTTCAGCTCTTGCTCTGGTTCTCCGATGGTCTGGGCTCCTGCTTCTCGCTCTTCTCTGACCTCTAGTAGGTGGGACTTCTGTTAATGCTTCAGCTGAATTTCGTTCTGATCTAGATGGCCTTGAGGATGTTGATTCAGATCGTGGATTTTCCACTTGCCTTTGGCTGTTGTTTTCCACATTTTCTCCACTAGAGCGTCTAGCAGATAGCTCAGTTTCATTCTCTGGATTTTGGCTCCCATTATTACGGTTAACATTTATTTCTAAACTGAATCTGAAATCACCACTGTTTGGATTAGTCCGGCTCACTGCTCTCCAAGATTGGTTTCCTCTTTGCCCACTTCTTGTCGTATTTCCAGTTTGTCTGACAGAGTTAAGCCAGTCTATTATAGAGTCACCATTTGACACATCATCTGAAGAGTCTCCACCTGTTTAAAAAGGGGGGAGGAAAGAGGAAGAAAAAGGAACTACCAAAATTAGGACAATCATAATAGCACTCTGAAACTTTGTATTAAAAAACTTAAAAGTCATGGATAGATTACCCCATTACCACACTGTACAGAGATTTGCAAGTAAACGCAGGAAAGTTTCAATCCCACTTGAAA
This sequence comes from Myrmecophaga tridactyla, assembly GCA_004026745.1. Taxonomy (NCBI): domain Eukaryota; kingdom Metazoa; phylum Chordata; class Mammalia; order Pilosa; family Myrmecophagidae; genus Myrmecophaga; species Myrmecophaga tridactyla. The sequence continues at coordinate 6,080 of PVIY010017234.1, forward strand.
AGAGCAGGTTAATCCTACAGAAATTTAGATAATTACTTTTAAAAAAGGGAAACCGGAGGAAGTCTATTTTCAGTATTTTATATGTAGAACCTAGCAAATCCACTGTGGGACTTTCAGAAGACAACATTTTTTCAATCTACTGTCAAAACATTAATGCAATCAAACAAGGTAAACAGTAAACACCAGTGCTATTTTAATTCAAATTACTTCTTTTGTCAAATTTTCCTTGATCTACATTACTAGACCAAGCTCTTGATTTAAGTGCCTTGAGAATACCAAAGGTTGTTTTAAAATGCCAGACTGCTATAGATGTTGCAAAACATAAACAAGCTTTACAAGCTTAAAAGTATTTGTTAATGTTACCAATATCTTAAATCAATATGGTATCGAAGATCATATTAAATGAATAGTCTAATGCTAGCATAGTACCTATAATGGCATATTCAAGAGCCAGAAATGTTCTCATAGCTTCTTAAATTAGTCAAAAGTTCCTACTTAACAATGTGAGGGAAACCCAGACCTGAGGTAAGAGTAGGGTTTCTCAACAGCAGTATTCTTGACATTTCGAGCCACGCGATTCTTCGTTGTATGGGGCAGTGGGCTTAGCAGCATCTCTGGCCTCTACCCACTAGGTGTCAGTAGCAACCCCTCTCCCAGGTAAGTCACCCAAAGATGTCTCCAGATATCACAATGTCCCTGGAGGACACAAATCATACCCTGTTGAGATCCACTGCATTAGAATAGGGAGCATTTACTTTTGCTGGTAAGAAAATCACATGTCCATGTAGAAGAAGTATTTCAGTAAGCATATGGAAATGTCAATGGTAGTGGAAAACCAAGAAAAAAAATCACATTTAAATAGGCTATTTCTGTGTCCCAATTAACACAAATAACCCCAGGTGAAACAGAAAAAAACATGTGACATTTTCACCAAACATCAAGTAAATACCAGCTCTTTTTATGAGCAGTTACTCAGGCCCAAATTAAATTTGCACCATTTCTGCATAATCTTTGGCTGACATTTACTATTATGAAGTTCCATATCCATTCCACCTCCCCACCTCCAAAGCAAAATATACCTCTATTGTCATCTGAGTTTTGTGGTGGTGGGCCCTCTTTAATTTGCTGTAGTCTTCTCAGCAACTCTTCCTCAGTACTTTCACCTGAAAACAGTTTAAAAATGTCAAATTATGAATGAAAACTAGTGACTGATTTTTAACCCTCTGAGACTGAAATTAAAAAGCAGCAACCTGGGTAAAACCTGTTCTTTGGTAGCATAATATTACAACTTGTGTTTATATAAGTTTCTTCCAGTTTACAAAGTGCTTCTGCATACAATATATAATTTTTAAAAACTGGAACTCCAGGAGATAGCAGATATTGTTATCTGCATTTTAAATGGGGGAAACTGAGACTCAGTAAGAGACACATTTATCAGAAGCCATACCCAAATAAGGAGTAGGGCCAGAACTCCAACTTACGCATTCCCATTCAAGTCTGGGACTGCTGGCTTAAAACATACACCCTCTCATAAGTCATGCTAAAACCTTCCCTTTTAAAATTTAAGCAGTCACCAAAAGGTTAGAATTAAATATAATGGAGGAGGAAGAGAGAGGGTGCATTATAAACTAGGATAAAAAATGGGACCTAAAAGAGAACAACCAAGCACAAAGCTCTAACTGACAATTTCACTGAAGGCTGGTCCTGGAGGATTACCATTGGGACATATTCAAGGAATGAGAGATGACAAAAAATAAAGTAAATCTGTCCAAAAGTCTTGAAATTCTCATTAGCATTTCATACTTGGATCCATGTCTAGTAAGTTAAATAAAACAAACAGAAAGACTGTTCAGCTTTTATGCTTTTCAATTCAATTCACTATAAATTCATAATGTAATTCACAACCTAAAAATCTGATATAGAATAATTCCAAATGTGAGCAAAAAGAATCAGGTAATAAGTACAGCAGTAAATGTTATTCTCTATCCCTTGTATTAAAATCATATTTAATAATGGCTAAAGAAACAGATTTTTAGAAAACCAGTAAATTACATATATAAATTCTTAAATTACATGTAGCATACCTGGGGTGCCTAGCAAATTGTTATCCCTCATAAGCCTATAATCTTCTTCACTCAGGTTGTTTACAAATTGATAGAAAGCTTCTTCCCGATCCAATCGGTCCATCTGACTTCTGCGCTGTGCTGCAGACTGATCACCACTTCCTTTATCGGTGGAATCGGAGTTTTCCATCTTGATGAACAAGTGGAAAATTATCTAAAAGGAGAAAGGAAACTAATCTTGAAAACAGAATAACTAGCATGTATTCTATACAGCAGATTCAATTATGTGAAAATCCAGAATGTGGCTCAAGATGTGGATTTTACGACCTCAAATGAATGAAATTTTATGACAGAAAAACTCTTGAAAAGCAATGTTATACTAGGAAAGGATTAGGTCAGGGATCAGCAAATTATAGTATGTGGGCCAATCCAGTCCCACCACCTGTTTTTATTATGTTTGTGAGCTAAGCATGGTTTTTACACTTTTAAAGTATTTTTTAAAGTTTAAAAAACCAAAAGAATAATATTTTGTGATGTGTAAAAATTATTTGGAATGCAAATTTCGCTGTCCACAAAGTTTTATGGAACACAGCCATACACATTCATTTATGTATTTTATGGCTGCTTTCATGCTTGATGGCAGTTTAGTTGTGACAAAGACTTTGCCACAAGAATGTGGCATTGTCATTGCTTTGCACATTTTTGCACACTATAAAATCATAGTGATGCAGTTATAACTTGACAGCCTTTCAAGTGCCAAACATATCACTACACTACAACATTTTTTATTACCAGTGCATACTTACTATGTCAAAAGAAGAAAAGCAGACTATGAATGTCATGCTAAACACATTGGAGTGTAGAGCATTTGATTAGATTAGATGGTTAAGTATTGTTTATTATGCAACACTATATGTCGAAGTAATAAACTAAACACTGACATTACTAGCACTAATCACAATGTTTCCAAGTCACAGGAAGGCTATGATATGAAAAATTTGAAAATTTAAATATCTCATCTCAAAAATAGAAAATGAAAATGAGTCTTTAACCAAGTAAGTTTCAAAGTGGCTCATCTGTGAGCTAAGCAAGGAAAGCCATCTGAGTTGGATCATGTTTGATTGAAGCAGCTAAAGAAATGTGTCCAGAGAAAATAAACAAGATTATTAGCATTTTGGTGAGTAGTTGCTCAAAAAATTGAGGATATTGGAAGCAATGTCAATTAACAATTGAAGAGAAAAAGGGCAAATAATTTTAAGTAATTTTCCTTGGTTCTTGATGCAAATGTTATCAATACTATTCAGTTATGTGTCAAGGAATTTGAAGTGACTGAAGAATTAGGCTCTATAAATAGTCTGATTGGAACAACTGCAGGTGAGAATATTTTCAAAGTTGAGAAAACACTAATTCAGTACAAACTGAAGTGGAATTTGCTAAGATATAACCAAAACCGTGGTAAAAAATATGTGTAGAGCAGGAAAAAAAATAACTCAATGTTAATAAAGGAACAAAATGAAGTAAATATTAAAAAAAAACAAAAACTGTGGTCAAATGAGAGAGTTCTATGAATTCATATTTAAAGACAGGAAAGTGTTCCTGTTAACTAAAGAGCTATCTAAACAGTATATATACAAATACTAGGAAAGAAATACACCTAAAATCCAAGTGGTTCTGTATAGGTTTCATTAGTTTTGCTATGCTTTTGTCAAAAGTTTTACAATGGATGTCTATGTCTTTTAAAATGTGGGAGAAATTTACAAAGCTTGTGAAATATAAGATACGTAAAGTCTATGGTTATTCATAGACTTATCAGTGGGTACTCTGAAGAAAATATTTGAATCTGTCATGTTATTGAACCTTAAGTGTCAATGCTGAAACTTCATTCACTCTTGGGGACTTAACCATCATCAGTTCGGTGAATTATAATCAGAAATAAAGCTGAGTATCCTGACTTGTCCTAACACACTGCCGATTGACAGCTTAGCAATGCTAAGGTTTTACTGTGATTTTTTTGTGCCCAAGGCTGAGCTTGAAATGTTTTTTGAATAAGAAAATTATTATAGAACAACAGATGGTGTGGGAAATTAGCTTTTGCTACTGACTTGATAATGTTTCTTAATGAATTCAACCTAATATCACAAGACAAAATAGTGCTTATACGTGAAACTTATGCTGTGTTAAGGTCACTTCAGTGATCTCTAACACTGGAATCACAAGTAACATCAGGCTGCTTTATACACTTACTGTGTTGTCAAAAGTTATAAGAAGAGATCTGCATTCCCATACAGATTTATAGCTGATATATTTTCTGAGTACAAACTGCAGTTATAGCACTGTTTTCTGAACCTCAATGCAAATACAAAGGAAATTTCAAATTTAACAGTACAATTAAGGAGTTTCCACCTAACCTTTGACTGGAAGTGATAACTCTGCAGTGTAATGACATGATAAAAGGCAAATATCAAGAGAAGAATCCAAATCTAACACAATTCGACAAATGCCTTCTAAGGGATGAACATGCATCATTAAAATTATATGCTTAGGGGGTGCAAGGGTAGTTCAGTGGTAGAATTCTCGCCTGCCATGTGGGAGACCCCGGTAAGATTGCTGACCCATGCACTTCCTCAAAACAAACAAACAAACAAAATTCAACAAATGGTGCCGCAATAACAGGGTACTCACTTGGAAAAAAGAATGAAATGTGACCCCTCCCATACAGCATACAAAAAAAAAGGAAAAAAAATTATATGTGTGTGCACTGATATTAATATTTGGCAGTTCCTGTAAGTGTGAAAAGACACTTTCAAAGATGAAATATGTAAAATCTCATTTCAAGTTGGCATTAATAGGTGAACAAATAATTTTATAAGGAACACTATGAACCCCAATTAAGCAAAATGCTATCCCCCCAAAAGAAAGCAATTCTTGTCATTAGTAGACCTCAATCATAAAACACTGTACTCAATTATTATTACATTTTGAATTTCATCAGTAATAAGTTGTAGAAATTTGGCTTTTCTCTATTTATAAAAGTACACAATGTACTCAATTTTGTCTTTGGGCCAGGAAAGCCTAAAATATTTACTATCTAGCTATATAAAACATTTGCAAACTTCTGCTCTAAGTAATACATATAGCCAAAATTGTTTATCATTCATTATTTGTATGGAAATTACATTACTGGCACATTTCCAACCACACTGAAAGCAATGGTAAAGAATATAAAATAGCAGAAGACTACAAATAAAAAAATCATTCTCTAATCTTTTTCTTTCCAACCCCAGATTCATCTTATTTAAGTTCACTTCAATATAATAAAAAAAACATGAAAATCTGATTGATAGAAAAGAAGTAGTCATGATTGGTACTAGGTTTTAACTCCTACACATGCCCACACACAGCATATGAAGTTTCAGAATGTTCAGAAGTCAATACTAATGAGAAAAATAAAAAATCCTTTTTCAGATATAAAAAACAAATCTCACAACTAAGATTTCTTAATTTTGGTAAGACTAACTCACAGAAATGTTTATAGAATTTTTGATTTTGCAATAACCAAAAACTCTGAGAAGACTGGAAATCAGCAGCTTAAATGAAGCCATTTATAAAAGATATATGGGCCAGACAAAACCACCAAATATTTTCACATGTATCCCAAGTTACACAATTCTGTAATGGTAAGCAGGTAATTATAATAAGAATAAAAATACAGAAAAGCACAAAAGAAAAAAACTTCAGTCATTCTTCCTCAAAGAAAACACCAGTAACATCTGGCTAATGTCCTTAAGCACTTAATATCCTGAACAATAGCAACACAAAAGTTAGGACAAAATCCATGTGTGAAAGATCAGTAGAAAAGATAGTTCTGAAAATTAATTTATTAAAAGAACACAACTCAGTAGGGTTGAAATGTTCTAAAAATATAAATCTTTCAAAGAAGCCAAAAACCTCTGCTAATTTCATACATTTGAAGGACATGAACCAAAGATAACAGAAAACTCACATACCAAGGACAGTAAGAAGAGTGACACAAAGTCTTAAGAATAGCATCAGGAAGATTAAAGCCCAGGAGCAGAAACTTGCAAAAATAAAGGAAAGATGTAAAAAACGGCTTTAAAAAACAGAATCTGAAACAAGAAGGGGGTCTTGAAGTGAGTGGAGGAGGGGGTAGTTAGCATATTAATAAAAGATAGACGGTCGAGTCATTCAACTCCTATTTTGTTTTTATTTTATTTAACAGGAGAATTTCCTTTCAAAGAGAGAATCAAAAGCCAAGCCTACAAAATTTCTAATGCTGAAACCACAGGAGATGCTAGACTACATTTTTAAAATGATCTCATCTTTAAAATAAAGCAAAGACTAGAAACTACAGAGCAGCAAAATCTGACAATCAACCCAGGGAAAAATTCTGCAATAGATTTTCAAATCTATTGCAGACGTAGAAAAAAATATGTTCACCAGAAGCAGGGTTCACTGCCAAATTAACCGCATTTGCTTTACATACAGATGCTTCTCAACCTTCTCTGGCACATCAGAATCACCTAGGGAGTTTTGCCTGGGGTTGGCCAGACATCTATGGGTAATCCGCAGTCACAGTTGAGAACCTCTGTGATAGGGACATCATGATAAAATTGCTGACTTACTGTAGCTTCATTTTCATACAGGATCTGAGATGATTTCTCATCCTATAGTTGTGGAGAAATGTGGACTAGTTTAGCACTTCCCAAACTTCAGCGCACACAGAGAATCTTGCTAACATGCAGATTCTGATTCAGTAGGTATGGATTGAGGCCCTGAGATTTTGCATTTTTAATAAGCCTCCAGGTGATGCTGATGATACTGATTCTAGAACAAACTTTGAGTCGCTAAGAGCTTGACAGCAATATAGTAAACAGATTCAGCTGTTTATTAAGATTATTAAAGATTATGGATGAGTCTTAACTACCCAAAAAGTCCTATAAATTTTAGCATTTTAAAATGAACCATTTGGATGATTCTGTCAAGGACATGCTTACCAAACCCATCGAAAACTAAAAGCTAGGAGTTAGTATATCAGATGCATATGATAAAGTAAAAAAAAAAAAGATATATATGGTAAGTAAATATTCTGAATTCTCAGTGGACTGTGAGGATAGGCTGAAATCAACAAAAAATGACGATGTTATGAACTGCCCTGCACGTTATTAAGGGTTAACAAGCTAAAATAACCCATGGAAAAAGTGTACAGTATGGGAAGAACCTGTCTTGGCAGTTGACATGAAAAAGAGCTGAAGTTTTTAGTTAACACAAGCTGAATAAAAAGCTTGTTTGACCTGACTGCTAAAGAAACCTAACATTGTCACAGGTTGCTTTTATAGCCTAGTGTCCATTTGGAACTTACCACTCAAGACTAGATGTGGAATATCTGAAACTTTTTAAAAAACCTCCGAAAGGACACTGACAAACAAGAAAGCATCTAGAGTGACCAAGATGGTGAAAAGCCTAGGAACATCATAAATAAATGGTTGAATTACCTGTGAATGTCTAGCCTGAAGACTAAAAGTGGACATGATTACCATCTTCAAATACCTGGAAAGTTGTAACATGAGAGCAGAACCACAGGGTGGAACTAGAGCCAACAGTGAAGAAACATGAAAGCGGATAACTCTTCCTTTTTAATACACAGTCTAATAAACTTGTTCAAAAATGGAGATACAACCTGCCTCTTGAAGCAAGTACACTATTGGCCTCTGGTAACATTCAAGCAGAGGCTGGATATTAAAGAGGATTTCTTATTAGGTGGGAGTTTGAACAGACTGATTTTAAAAGACTCTTGGTTTTCCATTCTGGGCCTAGGGCCATATTAAGCTATATATTCGCACAACACAATTTTGTTACAACACTTTCTTGGCTCGACCAATCCACTTCATTTGCCCCAACCTCACCCGCCAACATACCTTGTGTTTTGCTACCTTCACACTTCTGCTAATGGTGTTCCATCAGCCCCTTCTTAGTCTCTCCCTATTTCATTCATCCTTCAAGGTTCAATGAATCTTACCTCCTAAGAAACATTACTATCCCACCTAGAAAATTTTCCATCCATCTCTGCATATAACATTCATGTGTGCCACTAAAGCAGCACTTTTGGTTTTATACAACCTTTTATATTTTTTAAGGTTTATGTGTCTTTTTTTCCTAAGTAGTTTCCTTTAGGGAAAGAATCAGAATTATAGTCCTTTAAACTCATCAAAAAGCCACTAGCACAACATTGCCCAGTAGAGATGTTTAAATGACTTAATTGAATCCAATGAGTTCATTTCTCTTAATATTCTAACTCTCTAAAGCAGCACTCCAATAAAATATAACACTAACCACGCATACAATTTAAATTTTCCTGGCAGCCAAGTTAAAAATGAAAAAAAAACCAATTTATTTTCAATAATACATTTTATTTGCCCAACATATCCAAAATATTATCATTTCAACATGTTAACCTACATAAAAATTAGTGAGATGTTTTACCTCTTTTTTAATACTGAGTCTTCAAAATCTGGTGGGTATTTTAAACTTATAGCACATCTCAATTCAGATAGTAAATTTCCAACTGCTAAAGTGAAACGCAGTCCTACCAAAACAATGTTGTGTTTAATGGAAAAATATTTTAAACTGCTTCAAATTATTTAAATTAATGGAACTTAAATAAAATTAAGAACTCAATTCCAGTAGCCACATGTGGCTACCAAAATGGACAGTGCAGTTTTTAGGTATTTCTAAGGTAAAGAAATCCCACATATGGAAAGAGTTTCCAAGAATTCTTAATATATTATTCATGTTCCATAAACTGACCATATATACATTCCTTTTATGTCTCATGAAAATAAAGTAATAACATTGAGAATGCTACAAGTATATGTAGAATAGATTATTCTTTCCTATGTTCACCAATCTTCAACATTCACTCTTGACCTTTTAGAATTTCTGTAATTTCCTACATGGAAACTGTAGACAAAGCATTATACCTTCAAAACTCTCCTAATACTGTAATTTTAAAGACTTTCGAATCTTGAACATTTCCTACCTCATGAGCATGAGTTTAAGTTTATTCCAAGCAATTCCAAGCAAGAGGAATTTTTATTTTGGATTCGTCTGATTTTTAACACAAAATTTTAACAATAAGATACACTCACAAAGCAACAAGTAAACAAATCCAAATTACCATTACTTCCATTGCATGCTGCTCATTTCCCTCAATCCTCCCAAACAGAGAGAAAATCAAGGAAAATATTTTCCCCACATGATATCCCTGTAGCACACTTCTGTTACTTCAAAATTGCTCCCAAACTGGCAAGGCTTTATTAAACAGTGCACACGCTGTTTTAGTAAGGCAGAGGATTCCATTAAAGGAACAGTTTGTTCCTTGTAGTTGGTTAGGGGACAGGAAAAAAAAAACAACCTATAGGGACATTTTAAAGGGTCAGTTTGGTTCAAACACCTGCACAAGTCCTCTGGACTAGAAGTAATTAGTTTTAGAAATAAAAGGCACTCCTGAATACCTTCAAATGCCTTGTAAAATAACCTTACACTCAGAAACTCAATGAGCCTGGCCTCATTTTAAGCAGTCCTTCATTGTTTAAGCAATATAAATGAAGAAACATAGTATCTCTAAGCCACAACAAGTTCTGTCCCCGGTAGATGTAATGCCACTATTCTCTAACTGAAATCAAACATTTTAAAGGCTGTAACATCCCAAAGATGTCAAGGAAGAAGAGTCCAAATGATCATCAAATGCCTTCTCCATTCTGGTGTGAATATATCAGGGAAGAAATATGTTAACAAGAGGGATCTTCAGATTCTACTCTATAGTGAAAAACACTGTGGTACATTTCCAGTTTATCCTGAGAAAAAAGGAATCCCTTCAACATCATAAAAGAGAGAATCTTAAATTTATTTATCTTACTCTCAATTATAGTATTCCTAAGGCATAAGTCAGAAATTTTGGATTGAGAATATGATTATTAGCATGAGCTATTTCTAAATTTACATATTTCTATAAAAAGCTTCCTTAAAAAACATAATTTAAGAGAATGAATATATAATTGTTTTTTTCTTTATATGCTGTATGGCAGGGGTCACATTTCATTCTTTTTCCAAGTGAGTATCCCCTTATTGCAGCACCATTTGTTGAAGTTTTGCTTTTGGTTGGTTTTTCATTTGTTTGCTTGCTTGTTTGTTTTGGGGAAGAGCATGGGCTGGGAATCGAACCCAGTTCTCCTGCATGGCAGGTGGGAATTCTACCACTGAAATACACTCGCACCCCCAATATATAATTGTTCTTAAACCACTTGGCTCTCTCCCTAGTTATAAGTAAATCACTACCCTAATATTTACACAGCCCTTTCACCTATTTTTCATTTAATCCTCACAACAATTCTATGAAGAATCATTACCCTATTTTACAGATGAGAAACAGAAGCAGGGAGAGAATAAATGATTTACCAACGACCATGTGGCTAGTAAGTAGAAAGAGCTAGTAATTAAATCTAGGCTGCCTGATTCCAAATCCAGTGAGCCTTCCACTAAACTACAACCGCCTTCCAATGTATCTCAAGACTATATACTTTAAAATATATTCCTTCAATTTCAATAGGCAAGTCTTCACTTCAACTTCACTATGACTTTTTTATACCAGGCTTGTTCCTTGTATGAAAACATCCCAAAAAGACGAACACCTTTTATAAAGCAGCATGAACCCAGCACGACTTCTTTTTAAATAAATAAAATTTAGTTTAGTTTTTTCTTTTAAATTGTTGCCCCTTAGATAAATATATTGTATTAGTCTTATTTCTTTCAGAGTACATTCCTGGAAACAAGCAGCCAAATTAGAAATTCTGCCCATTTGTTTAAAAAACCTACTCATTTTGGTCAATGAATATATGCACAGGTAAATTTACTTCTGGGGAGGAAAAGTCAGGTAAAAAAACCTGAAATTCACTTAGTAACTAGGTAATTTAAAACAGATTTTCTCACCTTGAGAATTTTAAAACATTGTTAGTAATTTTCATTTCTCCCATAGTCATTATTATATATTAATAGAGATTATGCAAATCTCTATTGCCAAAAGTAGTATCACATTTAATTTTCCAAATCAATGTACATTAATCTTTTAAAAATGTAATTGCCTTATGAGGTTAAGGCAAAAAGTCACTGGAACACTGCTGTTCAGTACTAATGAGTGAGGAGACTTGAGGTTAAGTATAAAAGTATACACATATTCATTATATTTGATGGACACAATGCATAGAAGCACCAATCAAGGAGACTTAAGGCATCAAAATATAGCTAACAAAACAGATTTTACAAAACTGAAATAATAAACTTCAAGTCAAATGCTTATCAATTAAAAAAAAACCCATATCTATAAATAAAGTCTGAAAAAAATAACCTCCTTTTTTTAAAAACAAAAAAGGAGAGGGAGGAATCAAGGTAACCTAACATCAACTACTAAAGTATGCTCTGCATCTTCAACTTCTCCATATGCTCATCCAAGCTCCAAATGCAATACCATTTTAAAGTATAACATGTCAATTTTTAAAAAAAATCATTAAGTATTCCATACAAAAATTTATCAGATTGAAAAGAAAGCAAGAAGCATTCTGTTTGTAAGAGTTTCATTAAGAACTTCATAAAGGAGATCAGAATTAATGTCATGTGACCCTTGTCATTAATTCAAAGAAAATATCAGTTCAATAAAACCACCACTAAAATGAAGCATAAGGTGGTAAAAGCACAACAAAAGTTAAATCACTAAGAACTGCTGAATTTGAGATCAGGATATAAAGCGCCATCATGTATCATGACACCAAAAGGTCACTGGAGATTCTTCAAAGATAGAATGTTTAATTAAAATTTTACATCATTTGCAACAGGCTGTTCATAACAACCAGACAGCTTTTTAATTCTCCACATGGTTATGGTGGAATTCAGCTTTAAGAAAGGAAAAAAATGGGAGATACCAGGTTCCAGTTTTGGCTGTAACATTAACTAGCTATGTCATTTTGGCCAATTCACGTAACTTCTTGTGCCTTAGGATCTCTCCACCAATAGCAGAGGATTGGATAAATCATCTAGAAAGTAACTTCCAGTTCTATGCATTTGTGATTGTGAATAAGATGTAGCCCAAGTCACAATTCAATAGTAAGTCAGAAAAATAAAGCTTAAGAAACAACATATGAAGTTTTTGAACTGGATTTTAAAAATTGTTTTTGCAACTGTCCTATGATTTAGAAGCTGTGCTTTTCTCACTACCATTTCCCTCATTATGCACTTCTAGCTCCCCTTTCGTGATTATCTTATCTTTTTGAGGAGAAATATAAAGGATTCTTCTTTATAAAACAAAACAGGGAAGAGTTGTAGTTTCATTACCTTTACTTCTCATTTTATGATACCTCTCACCAGAAATACAATGTTGATTATTTCTACTATTGGCTTATCACAGGACATTATCATTGCTGATGCTGCTATAGCAGTAAGAGATTATAAAAAATTACCTGAATGGCAGTGTTAGCTTAACCTCACTTTTCTTTGTCACTTGAAGAGAACAAAAAAGAAACTAAAAGGACTCAGAAATGCCACTTTTATCTCTTGGCAGGAAGTACACTAATTTGCAGCTCAAAAAGAATTATGACTTCTACACCCTCCAAAACAGGTAAACCAAGAGTATTAAGAATGTTAACATATCAAAGGAAAAAAAAACCCACACCAATTCATGATTAAGTTAGCATAAAAGAGGAAACCATTATGATGACATTTCATCTCACTCAAGTACTTTTTGACAGTGAATTTAACCTTCAATTATCCATCTCATGTTCTTTCATTAACAAGCTACATCACTAAATTAGAATTTGGTCTTATCCTTGAACTCAATTTTGACTTGCTGGTCTCATTATTCCCAAGAAGTCAAAAAATGACTCAAAAATCCAAAAGATTCATGTTTATAAAAGTAAGTTATTATTACTGGCAATGCTTACCAGTAACTAAACTACTATTTTAAGGACACAAGAGTGTTCCATCAAAAAACCTTTGTTAAAGCCAATTAAAAAAATTAAAATCACTTAACCATAAAAGAAAATATTAGTTATCTACACCAATGACTGTTATAATTATGTTATCAGGAAAATATTTTTGTATTTAAGATCAACCATGCTGACAATTCTCCTTCCTGAACTAGTATTCCTACACAGAAATGATAAAACAAGATTTACCACATATTCTTGGTTTGTCCACATTATACCTGCTGTTCTGGAGTAATATGGCTGTCTTTCACTCTCAAAAGTATCCTAGTTTAGAGAATTTCTATAGTCATCTTAGTTAAATCGATATTAAAGGAAACTGATCAATAAGAATTGAAAATTGCAGTTAATTCAACTCCTTTCTTCCTGTCAACTGGAGATCAAGAGGAAAGGGCCTTTTTCACTCCAGAAAAAATTAAAAACATTAAACAAAAATATCTCCTTTCTCTCACAGAAAGTATGTTTATCACCATGCAAAAACCATTAAGGCTGTCAAATGTTGTAATAGCAGTCAAACATAACATCGTGAAATTATTGCAAGAGGTCCATGAATCTATATACACACTAAACACTGTCTACAGACATCTGTCGCCCACATATGTAGGTTCTACATGTGACTAATGAAATTAAAATCTTGGTTTGGAACACTAAATTATGAGAAAATCTACAGCAAAAATATCAATTATCTCTTTTAAGATGAAAACCACAAGTTCATTAAACGTATTTCCAACTTACTCAAATCTGGGAAACTTCTACATTCAAGAATAAGAAAAAATTAATATGGGAAAAATTGGACACCGAGGTATTACTGCTTCCTTATAACTGATTATCAAAATTTCAAGTGATTATGTAACCTAGATAAATTTTTAAATCAATGGGCCATAAAGGTTTGGAAATCTTTGTGTTATACAGAAATGTTAAGAAACTGAACTTACAAAAGAACAACATGTCCCCGTCCTAGGCAGTGGCCCAAAATTCTAGTACCTCATTGCACTGGGGTTTGACGGAGGACCTTTCACTTTCTAATTTGTTACCCACTCTTATGGATAGGAGGCTGGTCAGTGATTTGCTCTATATCCCAATCCACCAGTGCTAAGGAAAAAATATATATGCATTACAATTCCATAAATGCGGTTGCCCCATTTGACTTACTGTATTATTTAAGGTTTCATTACATGCTCACTAACCTAAAAGACTATCCAGCCAGCCTAACAGATCTATATATTATTTCACTATTAAGTGATTTCTTAAAACCATTTCTAATTTCAAATTAAATCTGATTAAAAAAATTAATTTTCAGATTACATCAAGAACGCCAAATGCTGAAAAAGCCAAAAAAGACAATTCCTAGATAAGTCTCATCTGTTTCACAAAGCAGATCTAGTGTTGAAAGTTTTTGGTATAACAAATTATAGAGTTCTGAATTAAAACATTAGTAATTTAATTTTTATTGTATTTTTCATCTAATTAGAGAATAACCAAGTCTAGAGGAATTAACTTTTAGTGACTTCGACAACAGGCAGACCTGGGTTCAAATGGGGACTCTACCACTTAGTAGCTATTTAACGGAGGATAAATTAACCTCTTCTCCAAGTCTCAGTTTCCTCTGTAAAATAGTTAACATATTCATAAGGCTTTGTGATGAGGATTATAAAATAATGCATGGAAAACAAAGGGCTTAGTACCTAAGCATTCAATAGGTGTTTGCTATAAACTTAGGCTAACTCTCCCTCCCCCACCGCAGTCTATTTGGGCAATCCAGGTTTGCACTGCACCTGTTGTCCAGGTATAACTATTAATGTCTCTTTTGCTCTCAAAGTGTCTTGGTTAGAACAATAAATTATGTGGCGACATTAGCAATGATGATGGTGATGATAATGAAAGGAGTTATATCAATTAGAGTATTATGCATCAATTATGACTTTTGAATCTCAAACTAAAAAATGCCATGCAAAAGATTATATTCCTCTCAGATAGTTACTGATATTTCATTTAGTTATGCAATAAACATTTAACACTATTTTATTTATTCATAGCCATCTCATTCCAGCAACGATTTAAGACATCAAATTTCTTTTTTGTTTTTTCTGTTCTACACAGATAATGGCAAATTTCAGGCATTAGTTTAAAAGAAGAAAATTCACAAGAAAATTACTGGTGATTTTCAGCTACTCAGAACATCACCCCTTGAATTCTCAGTGCAAAGTACCCATTCTCATCATGAAGAAATACCCAACACCAACTAACATATCAATGAGCCCATTCAATTACAGAATATTTTTAAACATGCATTCTACACATAAATAAATCATCAGGAGACGCAACAAAAAATAAATTACCTGACTGTTATGACATAGTATTGAAATACAATAAACTGGATTTTAGTTTTCTTCACTCTCTGCTCTAGAAAAAAAAAGAATCCATTATTCTCTCTTTTATAAGATATACATTTTCTTTGAAATAGAAACATCCTAAAAAAATCGACATCCTATGTATTTGTTACACACACACCATAACCCAACCTGGTATTAGTATTAGGGTATTTGGGGAAACCAAGGTCAGAGGGAACCAGGATTTAGATGTTAATACTTCCTTAAAAAAAGGCTGACAGCCAAACTACCTTTTAATAGAAGGTTGCTTAAAGTAGGCCTTTCCTTATCAAACCAGTAATTATTTTCAGATTTTGATAGTCATTTTCAAGGACTTATTCAGCACATTATATTAGCCAAAGGCAGGAACCAAGGTATTAAAATATCAGGACATCTTAAGCTAAAGAATGTCTGAAACGTTTTTAAGTCAGTGGAGAATGTCCTAAAATCATATTTTTAAAATTGTTAGGTAAGCTGGTCTTCCTGGGCACTTAAATCTATTTTTACAATTTAGAAAATTCATTACTACTATTGGCTATAATATTGCCTGCCTTCTTTCAAGTCATCCAGGACAGACAAGGTATCTGACAGGGGGATATGCGTAGTAATTTTCCCTTTAATCACTAAGAGCCAAAGAAATGATTAGTAGTAGTACATTTATTATTTCTTCCTTGATTCAATCATCTAAAACCAATGCGGTTAATTCTGACTCAGGAAATGCAGACTCCTTATTTCCAGCACTATATATATATATTTATAATATTATATTATATATATAAATATATATATATATATATATATATAGTGGAACCCTGCAAACGGTAGATGACAATGTAGTATAAATGCTTCCTCTTGCCCAGAGCTGGAAAAAAAAAATGACCTAAATAATAAGTAAGGCCTTGCTAGGCCTCAGATTCGTGGACTAACCTGTGGAATAAGTATGGTGAAACTGTCTAAGGAAGGAACGTGGCTGTCTCCTCCATCTTGAAATTAATCAGCATAAGGGAAAAGGGGACTGAGTATTCAGGAAGCAGAAGCCCAACCGGATAATACTAGTTACTAAGCTATGGCGTACGTGGCAGGTACCGCCCGCAGAAGCTGAGACCCTTATTTTTTTTTCCTTGAGGGGGGAAGGGCTGGGTTGTTGGCTGATGGAACGGAAATTAATTTGAAAATAATTTGGCCCTATTCCCAACATTACCCAGGGAAAGACAACAAATACGCAACAGCTTTTCCCTCCCTTTTGGGGCGGGGGATGGGTGGGTGGGAAGGCTATTCCTTCCACTCCTATCTGGCAACGGGTACGCTCGAGTTTTCAATTCGAGCAAGGGAGTAAGCCACATTTGCCTCAGGTCCTGGGAAGATGTCATCGTGTCCCCATGGGGCAATGGGCAGTGTCCGGCAGGATTCAAAATGGGGTCCTGAAAAATGCAAATCCTGGGAAATTCAAAGGCCCAAGAGTTTCCCTGCATCTGAATTACTGCGGCCTGATTTTTTTTTTCCTTTTCACTAACACAAGCACGCCATGTAAAAGGCGGGGAGGCGAGGGAACCCTCTAGAGAAGACAAAAACCTGGACGATCAAAAATTCTCAAGCCTAAGGCCCACACTTGGAAACCGCCTCCCCAAATTCCTAAGGCTCTAAAGGGCCCCGGCTGCGGCTCAGCGCGGCCTTGGAAAGGAAGTACTACCCACCTACCCACCTCCTTCCCCTTCTTCAAAGAACCTGCCGACTATACTACCCAACTAAAATGGCAGCGGCGACTACGCCAAGAAGCCCCCCACAGCAATGGGCGCCTGGGGTCCGGAAGCGCTGAGCCTCCGCCACGATGCGCCACATAGGCCATTTTGAGAGAACGCGGCAGCAGAGGCTCCGCTATCCATTTCATATGATTCCCAATTCTTCACTTACTCGGTTTTAGTGTCAAAATCTGACTCGGTCGGTTGGACCACCGCCGCCGAGGCTCCTTCGCGCCTCCTCTACCGCGGCTCTCAAGCCCGCCTCCGCTGAGTCGCTGGTTGAGACCCGCCTCTAGCCCAGCGCCTGCTCCCAGACGTTGCTCAGGCAGCCATTA
The DNA here is from genome assembly GCA_004026745.1 of Myrmecophaga tridactyla. NCBI lineage: Eukaryota > Metazoa > Chordata > Mammalia > Pilosa > Myrmecophagidae > Myrmecophaga > Myrmecophaga tridactyla. Next base: position 23,634 of record PVIY010017234.1, read on the forward strand.
TCTTCCCCATTGTTACCAAGCAGCGCAGGAAACGACTGCCCACAACAGGAAGTGATGATTAAGCGTCCGCTTTCGGAGCCCCGCTCCCGGCCCATTAGCCAATCCCAGTCGATTCCTCGAAAATACTCAGCGAGAGGGGGAGGGAGGATGGCAGACGACGCGGCACGGCGGGCGGAGGTTTGGAAAAGGAAAGCTACGCTTACGCCCACCATGTGACCAGCCCCACCCTCCTCCGCCATTTTGAACTGTGGCGAGCAGTTCGAGTTCTGAGAATTGTGGGAATCTTCACTTTCCCATTTTGAAAAGTGAACGACGTCATGATGTGTCTGTTTGAAATCCTCTTTTGAGAAAGAGAAATGTGATACTAGCCTCACCTAGAGTCGGTTCACACAATTAATCCGGACTAGCTCACACAGCATCCTAATTTTTAGTCAACATTGGGCGCCAACTGTATGTCAAGCATTATTGTAGATGCTGAGGATACCGAAGTAATTAAAACAGACCCAAATCCTAGTTCTCATGTAAATTGCAACTCGATTCTGATTTGTCTTTTGGCATCAAGGATCTTTATGCTGTACTGGGGAGCAGGGGGTGGGGGGCACCACATAATAATTTCTAAAAAACGTTAGTTTTTTAATGTTTAAAAAACATTTGTCACGTTAGTAGGTGATAAATGCTAGGGAGAAAGCGAGGAAAGGGTACCGAAGAGTGCCCGGTGGGTGCAAAAGGGAATTGCAGTTTTAAAAAGAGTGGTAAGGAGAAGCCTCTCTGAGATCATAACTGAAATATTTGTGAAGGGGCGGTGACTGGGAAAGGGTGGGAAAATCTGATAAAGTTGGAATTTGTAAAAGGGCGTTTAAGGAAGGCCCTTCAGAAAGACTTTCTGGGAAGGTAATGCCTGAAGGAAGCGAGGGAATAAGTCACATAGCATGCATTCCCATTTTCATAGTTAAAGGATGACAACCTCAGCCAAGCTTTTAGGATGTTTATGCGTTTTTCCATTTTCCTATGTTCCGTGTTTTCAGTACACTCCAGCTATACTGGCTTTCTTGCTATTTTTCCAACAACCCAAATATATTCCCACCTCGACAACTTTACATGGGTTAGACTGTTTCCCCTTCAGTTTTGCTCTCATTCTTCAGGCACCTTCACAATTGTCATATTCCCTGAGAGGCCTTCCCGAACCACCCATTTAAAATAATGATTTCCCCTTCCCTGCTTCATTTTCTTTAAGGTGCTTAATCTGAAAGTATGTTACTTGTTTAATTCATTATTTAAGAGCAGTAAACCTGTTTGTTTTGTTCACTATTGTGTCACCAGCAAGCTGATAGTAGGCCCTCATGCATATTTTGAGAAAATGTCCCCCTCAATATGATGGCCGTTTCATCATCCTGAAATATAAGTAAAGTATTTCAGTCCAAGCAATTAAAACAATATCATTCACATTAACCTGCTTGACTTCCCAGCAGGCTCAATGTCATTTTTGACAGTATGTTTATGTAATTTAGGTGTCTTTATTCATTTTTTGTCTGATTTTTCATAATCATATACTAGAATGTGTATGCAATAGAACATTTACCTGGAACATGGAAAATGAAAACTTCAGTGGCCTGCAACTGCTATTAAGTCTGATATTGAAGCTATAGCAATTCCAGATAAAGTACAGCTTTAAAAACATATCCATTCCTTCAATAAATATTTATTGAGCCCCTTTTGTGTTCCAGGCATTGTGTTAAGTGCTGGCAATGAAGCTGTGAATAAGGAAAAATCCCTGCCCTAATACAGTTTAACATTCTAGTGGGGATGAGGGAGAGCTGGACAATAAACAAATAAATAAATGAACAACATAATTACAAATTATTATAAGTGCTACAAGGGAAATAAATCTGGATGATTTGAGAAAGAATAACTGGGGAGAACATTTTAAACACAGAATAAGGAGGCAAAGAGTAAGGTAAGAATTCATGTAAGAATTGATAGTGGCTAGTACCAGCGTGATGGTAGCACGGATGGAAAGAAATGGCTGATATATTGGGATGGCTGCAGTAGACAAAGGGATAGGAAGAACTCAGAAAGGATTCCTAGCTATGGGCCTTGAGTGATTCAGGTAGCCAGAGTATTGGAATGCTATGAATTAGCTAAGCTGGATACTTTTAGCCTCTATAGGTTTGACCCCCTTGCAGCCATACACTCATCATCTAATAGATTTAAAGCTTCTGCTGCCTCAGCCATACTTTTAGTTTAGTGCCTCAATACTTTAGTCCACTGAACTAAATAAGGAACTTGTACCATCCATACCTGTCCAGCACTATTGTGGACCAAAAGACTACAAATAAGAAATACCGAAGATATATCATGAAGAAAGCATCAACAGCTATTTTTTAAGACACTTGGCTTTATATCACCAAATAAATGAAGACCAGTAGCTAATTTAAAATTACATTTTTCTGGCAGCCTAATAAGTAAATATCCAAGACTTGGAAGAGGAAAAAGTATTAAAATCACTTAAAGCACAGATTTTTAATTAGGATCTATAGATGATTTCAAGAACCCTCACCCCCCTGAAATTTTATGCAAAATTATATGTATACATAAATATAATTATCTGAGAGAGGTGATAACATTAATTAGATTTTCAAAATAACCGTTTTCTGCCATATTGCAAGGTAATGCCCATTAGCCATTACTTGACATATTCTTGAGGAAAATGCTGCTTAACATAAAATATAATCATAAAAGAAAGAGAAGAAAATGTGGGTATATATCTTTATAATCTTAGGGGTGCAGAAGGACTTTATAAACATGTCACAAAGTCCATAAAGGGAAAGACATATAAATATGACTTCATAAACAAAAGTAAAGCTTATTGAATGTCAAAATATAAGCTTAGTAAAGTAATATGTGAAATGATAAATTGAGAAAAACAACTTAAAGTGACATATGACTGACTAAGGGTTAATATCGTTAAATACAAGCTTAGTAAAGTAAAAAGACAAATGATAAATTGAGAAAAAATAATTTCATATGACAGATTGAGAGTTAATATTAATTTGTAATAAAATTAAATGACAAACTGGCAAAAATAATTGCAATATATATGATAAGCAAGTGGCTAATATCACTAGTCTATGAAGAGCTATTATAAATTGATTTTTTTTTTTAAATTTGCATGTGGGCAGAAGGCACCAGGGATCGAACTCCAGACCTCCAGCACGGCAGGTCAGAGCTCTGCCTGCTGAGCCACGGCAGCTGCCCATAAATTGATTTTTAAAAAGGTAAATATCCCAATTAAAAAATGTACAAAGGATATGATTGGGCAATTCAACATAAGGGAGGAAACACTTGACAGGTAAGCATATGAAAATATGTTCAAACTTATAAGTAATCAAAAACTAAAATAATGCTAGTGATTTCTTATTTTGCCTATCAGAGTGTCAACGATTAAAAAAGATTGATAATACTAAGTAGTCATACACTTGTATGCTAGTGTAAAAATGCAAATTGAAATACTTTGCTAAATGCTTACTGTTTGGCCAGCAAATTTACATACAGAAATTTATTTTAAGAAAAGAGGTTGACGAGTTCACAAAGATATACGTAATGAATGTGCAAAGGTGCTAATCATAGTGTGTTTTATAGTATTAAAAAATCAGAAAAAAAACAATTCAGCAGCAGGGAGTTAGTTACAGCACATTTACATAATAGATTCCTATGTAGCCATTAAAAATGAATAGCTAGATCTAGAAATATATTCAGGTTATAATGAAAGAAGCAATTTAAAAAAATAGCATGTATAATCTCATTTTTCTATTTGAAAGGCATGTATATAACTGTGCTGGTTTGAAAAGATGTATGAACCCTAGAAAAGCCATGTTTTAATCAAAATTGTATTTCATAAAGGCAGAATAATCCCTATTCAATACTGTATATTTGAATCTGTAATTAGATCATTTCCCTGCAGATGTAACCCAATCAAGAGTGGTGGTTAAACTGGATTGGGGAGAAGTGTCTCCACCCATTTGGGTAGGTCTTTGTTGTTGTTTTTTTACATGGACACCGGGAACTGAACCTGGGTCCTCTGGCATGGCAGGCAAGCATTCTTGCCTGCTGAGCCACCATGGCCCGCCCATTTGGGTAGATCTTGACTGGTTTACTGGAGTCCTACAAAAGAGGAAACATTTTTGAGAACGAGAGATTTAGAGAGAGCAAAGAACAACATAGCCACAAGAAGCAGTGAGCCCATAAGCCAGCGACCTTGGAGATGAAGAAGGAAAAAGTCTCCCAGGGAGCTTCATGAAACAGGAAGCTGGGAGAGAAAGCTAGCAGATGATCCCTTGCTTGCCATGTGCCCTTCCAGCTGAGAGAGAAACTGTGACTGTGTTCACCATGTGCCTTCTCACTTGAGAAAGAAACCCTGAACTTCATTGGCCTTCTTGAACCAAGGTATCTTTCCCTGGATGCCTTTGATTGGACATTTCTATAGACTTGCTTTAATTGGGACATTTTCTTGGAACTGTAAACTAGCAACTTATTAAATTCCCCTTTTTAAAAGCCATTCTGCTTCTGGAATATTGCATTCCGGCAGCTAGCAAACTAGAACAATAACTCACACGTGCACTTATCTTTTTCAGGATTTTTGTTTGGGCTGATGGAAGGTTCTGGTATGTTTGATGGTGATGGTACCACAACTTGGTGAATGTGATTAATGCCACTGAATTGTATACTTGAGAGTGGTTGAGATGGGAAATTTTATGTTGCATATATGCTACTACAATTAAAAACTAACACTAAAAAGACAATGTCAAATGCAACACATTATCCTGGACTGGAATTAATAACAGCAAGAAAAATGTCCAAAAGAACACTCTTCGGCTGTGCAATGGTGGCTCAGTGGCAGAATTCTTGCCTGCCATGCCGTAGAACCAGGTTCGATTCCCAGAGCCTACCTATGCAAAAAAAAAAAGACGTTATTGGGACAAGTGAAAAAAATTGGAATATGGAAAGTATGCTTTATATGTATGTTATATTTCTTAAACTTGATAGCTGTATTTAAGGTGGTTACATAAATGAGTATCCTTATTCTTATGAAATATACATGAAAGCGTTGTGTTAGAGGAGTAGGATGTATGCTCACTACTTTCAAATGTTTAAAAAATAGACAAATAGACAGATAGAATGATATAACAAATGTGTCAAAATGTCAAAAGTTACTAAATCTGGGTTAGGGGATTGTTGGAGTTTTTCTTATTTTTGCAACTTTCCTGTAAGTTTGAAGTTATTTAAAAATAAAAAAGTGAAAAAAAAGTACAGTGATGGTTGTGCAACTCTTTAAATAATTAATGAATTGCACACTTTAAAAATATATGTGTAAATAATGCATAGGAAAAAAGTCTAGATGATGAGTATACAGGCAAATGCAGTGTGGTGGGATTTTTGGTTATTTTAACTTCCTTTTTAACCCCTGTTCTAGTTTGCTAGCTGCCGGAATGCAATATACCAGAAACGGAATGACTTTTAAAAGGGGAAATTTAATAAGTTGTTAGTTTATAGTTCTAAGGCCAAGAAAATGTTCCAATTATAACAAGTCTATAGAAATGTCCAATCAAAGGCATTCAGGGAAAGATATGTTGCTTCAAGAAGGCCAATGAAGTTCAGGGTTTCTCTCTCAAGTGAGAAGGCACATGGCGAACACAGTCAGGGCTTCTCTCTCAGTTGGAAGGGCACACGGCGAACACGGTGTCATCTGTTAGCTTTGTCTCCTGGCTTCTGGTTTCATGAAGCTCCCCGGGAGGCGTTTTCCTTCTTCATCTCCAAAGGTCTCTGGCTACATGGGCTCTCTTGGTTCTTATGGTTCTCCAGACTCTCTGGTGGCTCTGTCATACTCAGAATCTCCAGCCTTTTCCAAAATACTTCCTCTTTTAAAAGATTCCGGTAAACTAATCAAGACCCACCTGGAATGGGTGGAGTCACATCTCCCTCTAATCCAAGTTAATACCCACAGTTGGGTGAGTCACATCTCTGTAGAGATAATCTAATCACATTTCCAACATACCATATTGAATAGGGCTCAGTGTTTCTCCCACAAGATAGGATCAGGATTAAAGCATGGCTTTCCTAGGGTACAAATCCTTTCAAACTGACACACTTCCCCCACTTATTCCCTCTATACTTTGTTCAGCTATACCCTTTCTTTCTGTTTTTCCTCTTCTGAGTATTCGTCCATGCACCATTATAAGCATGGAACTGCTTCCTTCCAATATCTGGAAAATAATCCAGTTCTTCTAAAAAAAATTTATCCCAGGATGGCATTCACTACCACTGTAGAAGCCCATTGAAGCAACTACTGAATACTTTTCATTCAGTTTCTGTTTAGTGTAATTGCATTTCCCTCCCATATGCTTTTTTTTCATATTTGTGATCTTCAAATTATTTTTACCTTTTTTTGGTCTTAAAAGGAAAAAAAATTAAAAACAGGAATTCCCAACCTTCATTCTGTTCACTTATTCAACAAAATTTGTTGATCATATTTACACACCAGTCACACAGACAAGAAGACCCAGTGTTTGTGGGAAGACAGAATTTAAACAAATTTGTATAAATGTAGCGAGCCTTCCAAAGGAGTCATGTGGGTACCATGGGGGTGTTTGAAAGAAACATTTAACCCAGAGAAGTTGCCATTTCTGGGTTAGGGAAGTGTTCTAGCTTGCTTGCTGCTGCACTGAATATACCAGAAATGGAATGGCTCTTAAAAAGGAGAATTTAGTAAGTTGAAAATTTAAAGTTCTGAGGCCAATTAAAGAAAGTCTATAGAAATGTCCAATCTAAGGCATCCAGGAAAAGATACCTTGGTTCAAGAAGGCCGATAAAGTTCAGGGTTTCTCTCTCAGCTGGAAAGGCGTGGGGCGAAGTCTGCTAGCTTTCTCTCCTGGCTTCTGGTTTCATGGAGCTCCCTGGTAAGTGGTTCCCTTCTTCATCTCCAAAGGTCACTGGCTGGTGGACTCTCTGCTTCTTGTGGCTATGTCATTCTGAAGTTTTCTCCAAAATACTTCTTCTTTTATAGTATTCCAGTAAACTAATCAAGACCCATCTGGAATGGGAGGAGACACGTCTCCACCTAATCAAGTTTAATACCCACACTTAATTGAGTCATATCTCCATGGGGATAATTTAATTAAAGTTTCCAGCATACAGTACTGAATAGGGATCAGAAGAAACAGCTGCCTTTACAAAATGGGATTAGGATTAAAGCATGGCTTTTCTAGTGTACATAAATCCTCTCAAACCAGCAAAGGAAGGAAGGGAGATGAGGGAGGATACCTGCAAGAGTGAACAGCCTGTGCAAATACCTAAGGGGAAGAAAATGAAGCTCCGGGGAAGTGAAAAAACTAATTTTCTTCAGCAATAGCTGTTTTCCTTATTGCACTCCTCACTTTGGAATTTATCTTGCCTATTAACTTTTTTATTGATTTTATGTATATGTTTATATTCCATCAGTCTTCCCACTGACTAACCTGTACCCCACACAGTTGTAAGCTCCATGGAAACTGTGGCTTTGCCCCACCCCTTCACTGCTGTCTTTTTTTTTGCATGCTGAATGGTGGGGTCACATTTCATTCTTTTTTCCATGTGAGTATCCCATTATTGCAGCACCATTTGTTGAATTTTTGTTACTTTTTCATTTGTTTGCTTGTTTGTTTGCTTTGGGAAGTGCATGGGCCAGGAATCAAACCCAGGTCTTCTACATGGCAGGTGAGACTTCTACCACTAAGCTACCCTTGCACCCTTCACCACTGTATTTTAGAAGCCTAAAATACATCACAGGTGCACAATAAATATTTCTTGAATAAATGAATTAACTTGCAGTTCGTATTAGAGATTTTGGATCTTAATCTAAGAGTAATGGGAGTCATTGAAAAGAAGAGCCACATGATACAAAATTTTTAATTCTTTGTTTAAGAGCTTTATGGCTGCTCATGGTTGAGACTGCGTTTTCCTTTATAGAAGATAAACTCAACCATTTTAAGATTCCAGTACTTGTTTATCTTTAAGAAACCTGACTTACTTTGTTTCCAAAAATGACTCCCATGAAATAGCTACTTGAATTAGATACAGCCTGTAATGTCTAAGAATCTTTTTATCTTTTCAATCAGAATAACTGGCCCAAATCAATTTAATCAGAAAACCAATGTCTGCCTCTTAGCATTTCTGTTTTGTTGCCGTTCACTCCTTTAGGAGTTCACAATACAATTTGATATATGAATAAATTCTAAATGTTTTCTTTAGTTTACCCAGAGGAAGGGGACAGCAGGACAGAAAGAGAAAAGTGAAAGGGAATCACAGATTCACTCATTCATTCACTCAGTTAAGTCATTCATTCATCAAATATTTATTGTGTGCCATATCACTGTGACAGGCCCTGGGGCTTTAGATATAAAAGTTATAGTCTTTGTTCTGAGAAAAGCATCCTGAGAGGATGCAATTTCATCTCCAGTGATTTTATAAAATAAAATGTCTGGCCTGACCTGAACTCATGAAAGATACTTGACACATTTTTTTTTCTTTTGGCAGGACAAAAGTACTTGGAAATATCTAGAAAAAGAATGCAGTTTGTAACTTCAAGAAATCGTGGGTAGTGCTCACCTACATCCAAGCCCTCAAAGATAACACAGCAGTGAGAAAATGGCTATCAATCTTCCATAACTCTGTTTTTCAAGGAGAAAAGATAATGCTGGTTAAAAATACACATTACTACTTACACATATAAGAAAGTAATGAAAGTAATATTTATTGAATTATGTGCCAGGCTTTGGTACTAACACTGAGGATCTTATTTAAGGCTCACAATAAACCTGACATGTAGATACTCTCATTATACCCATTTTACAGGTGAAAAAAATTAAAGCTTAAAGTAAATTTATTAGAGCAATACAGCTACTGAATGGAGGAGTCAGGGATATAAACCAAGTCCGTAAGACTTTAGAGTATAAATTATGTGCTTAATCACTCCATCAAACCTCCAAACCAGCCTTGCAGAAAAACATCACCCCTTAGACAGATAAAACCTGTAATGGGTTATTAACGAGACACATCTATCTGATACAGAACAGGAAGTGGAATACAGTATTTTTTTAAATGCTTTTATTTTCTCCATGGAGTACTGGGGCAGCAGATGCATTCATTTTTCACATGCAGTGATTTGAGCACTGAGCAAAGGAAGTATGCTGTGCTCATTTGTGCCCTTCTCCATCATAGTATCTCATTCACTCCCATGCTGGGACACTTGCACTTTTGAAGGAAGGAAATATTATTGCTTGATATTGCATGATTTTGAACACCTACAAGCCTTCTGTTTTAGTTTGCTAAAGCTGCCAGAATGTGATATACCAGAAATGAATAGGCTTTTATAAAGGACATTTATGAAGTTACAAGTTCACAGTTCTAAGGCCTTAAAAATATCCAAACTAAGGTAGCCACAGAAAGATACCTTAACTCTGAAGAAATGCCTATGTCTGGGTTTCCTCTGTCACATGGGAAGGCACATGACCAGCATCTGCTGGTCTTTTCTGGCAACTCTGGATTTCTTCTCTTAGCTTCCCTAGACTCTTTTCAGGTTCTGGCTTGCTTAGCTTCTCATGAAAAAGGCACTTGGGAATGTCTTCTGGGCTCTGGTTCCTCTCTAGCTTCTGTCAGCTCTCTCAGCTCCTGGCATCTCCTGTGGCTTCTGCTTTTCCAAACGTCTGTGTCTCTGTCAGCTCTCAAGATTTTTCCAAAATGGTTCCCTCTTAAAGGACTCCAGTAAGTGGATTTAGACCCAGCTTGAATGGGGGGAAACACATTTCCATGGAAGCCACTTAATTAGAAGATCCCATTCACAATTGGGAGTATCACATCTCCATGGAAATAACCTAATCAAAAGGTCCCACCCTAAACAATAGTTCTGCCCCAACAAGATTGGATTAGGAAAGAGACCATGGCTTTTCTGGGGTACATAACAGTTTCAAACCAGCACACCCTACTCTACATCTCTTAAAATGCAAGAGTAAAGAATCTTTTCTCTTCTGATCCTGAATGTCAGAGTCTCAGATAGTGTTCTATGTTTTGAAGAAGATCTGCAAAAAGATATGCAGTAACATGATTTTCATCACCACACAACTAGATTTCCTACCCTCTTCTTTGGTTCAGAACTTGTTCTAGCAAGATGCCTAAAGTCGTAAGTAGAACATCAGATTTGCGCAGCAATGTAGATGGACTAGTTACTTTCCATTAGCATGAACTTGAAATTGTATAGCTTGACTGACTCATGCAGCCAGCTGAGTAAATACGGAAAGACCAATATAAGCTGAAGTGGGAAAGCTAAGAGAGGCCAATGTAATTGGCATTATCTCTGATCCTGAGCATTTTTCCAGATAGAAAAACCTTATTTTGGTTGTTCTGTTGGCATCCTTCCCTCCACTAGACTTCGGATCATCTACCCCAAGAATCTCACAGTTGGTGTTTTCTCAACTTGAGTTATTCTTAACCATGTTGGAAAACGTTGTTATATTCTCGATATACTGTCAGTGATATTTTTCTTTATATTGATTCTCCTTTTAAAATATCAATATATTTATTTGAAAGGATATATTGTACCACTATTATAAACAGAAAATCCACGTCACTTGTCAGAAATGGAAGGTAATCTGAAAAATCAATGCATAATTATTAAAACACAAACTGTTCAACTGAATATCACCAAAGATGTAAGGGGAAACCTTATTTATGGATTGATCCCTCTGGCTGATACTTTATGCTCTCCAGAGCTTATTGCACTATGCTCCTTCTTCCCTTCCAAATTAAGCCAGTTCTATAGTTTTTCCTCTTAGGGCTCAGACCTCCCTGGTGGCCTATTCCAAAGTGATAATTTGCTCAAATTAAATGAACTAATTTCTAGCTTAGGGAAAAGGACTGAAAGGACTGCCTTCAGATAGTACCTGTAGGTTTTAATTCTTGCCTTCTTAGGATAATTGCTGTCTTTCTCATCTAAATCTTGGTGCTCAAACATCCAAATCAGGTGTCATTCAGTAGTTTTGGAGAGGGGTCTAGATGTCTGTATTTTAAGAAAACTCCCCAAGTAATTTGAATATGTAACCTGTTAGGGACCTTTAGTATAAGCAAAAGGTAGATCCTTTTTGGAAGCCTATTGCAGATTGATGGAGAAGAGATGGGAACGCTTGTTGGCAATTATCAAATCACACTGTAGGCTGTTAGTATGGGTAAGGTTAATTCTGTAGACTTGAATACCTAAAGAAGACCCTAATTGGGAGCAAGAGAGGTATGTAACTACTTTTTTTTTTTATAAACTTTTTTATTAGTTAAAAAACTTAACAAAAGAACATTAAGATATCATTCCATTCTACATATACAATCAGTAATTCTTAATATTATCACATAGTTGCATATTCATCATTTCTTAGAACATTTGCATCGAATTAGGAAAAGAAATAAAAAGACATCTGTAACTACTTTTTAATGATAATTTAATGTATTATAGATTAATTGTCAAAAAAGTAGTACCAGATGCAAGAATGAATAAGTCGTGGGAAGGAATAGAAAGTCTAGATCAGGTCCAAATATCCGAAGTAAATATCTGATAAAAGTGACATTTACATCATGTGAATAATAGCTTAATATTAAGTAGATGATATTGAGACAATTAGTTAAATTTGAACATAAAAATGAAACTCCTAGAACTGGTGAAAGTATGTGTATATGGGTTCATGGTTTTTGAAGTGACATTTGGCAATGTATCCCAAAAACCTTACATGCTTTTTTACTCAGCAATTCTACAAAAGGGAATTTATCTTGGGGAAATAATCACACAAGTGCACAAAACTGTATATATAAGATTGTTCATCAAAGTATTGTTAATAATAATGCAAAACTAGAAACAATCTAAATACTCAGAAGTACCATATCAGTTACATAAATTATGGTGCAGTGAATATATTGCAGGAATGGTGCATTAATATGTTAACTGCTGCTGGAATGCAATATACCAGAAACGGGTTGGCTTTTATAAAGGGAATTTATTAAATTACAAGTTTGCAGTTCCAAGGCCATAAAAATGCCCAAGCTAAGGCATCCTGGGAAAGATACCTTGACTCAAGAAAGGCCAATATCTGTCACACGGGAAGGCACATGGCTGGGATCTGCTGTTCTTTCTTCCTGGTTCTGTTGCTTCCAGCCTCTGATGCCAGTGGTTTTCTCTATAAGCATCTGTTGGCCTTCACCTGGCTCCTCCTGGGACACAACTTTGGGTTCTGGTTTACTTAGAATCACATGGGAAGGTACATGGCAATGTCTACTGGGCTCTGCATCTCCAAACTTTCATGTCTGGGCATCTGCTCTCTCTGTCGGCACTCCAAGCATCTCCAAATGCTTAACTTAATTTGAAATCTCTCAGCCAATGAAACTTTAATTTTATTCCTTTCTTTTCCCCCTTCTGGTTAAGAAGTCTTTCTCAATCCCATGATGCCAGGGCCAGGCGCATTCCCAGAAGTTAGGTACCACATTTCCAGGGAGATTTATACATATTGGGGTCATGTCCCACATAGGGGCGGAAGGCAGTGGCTTTACCAGCCTAGTTGGTTTTAAGAAGACAGGCCATACCAGAGCAACAAAAGAGATTCTCTGGGGGTGACTGTAAGGCATAATTATAAGTAGGCCTAGCTTCTCTTTTGCAGGAATAATTTTTATAAGCGCAAGCCCCAAGATTGAAGGCTTGGTCTATTAAATTGGTAGGTCTCAATGCTTGTGAGACTATCTGGAATTTCCCAGATGATGAGGTTTAATAGTTCCACATTTTACCCCGTCTCTCAAGGGGGCTTTGTAAATACTTTTATATTCTCTGTCCAAATTACTCTGAGATGTATCAGGGCATCACACTAACCTGTACAAACCAACAAGATCTGACTCCCTATTCAAGGTTCCATGTAATTATGGTGTTCGAATGAATTAGATGGTATGCTACAGAAAATATAGATTTTGCACCAACTAAACATCTTTTCTTTTGATCTCATGCAGTTAATATCATCCTTTACCCTTTAATCTGATCTACCTTAGTCCTAACCAGATCTACTTCATTCATACATCTTATGGAAGTTTGACATCTTTTTCAGTGTTTTAAACAGGTGCTGTATGATGTAATGCTGACTTTAAGAGCTGCAGAACTATAGCTCTGAGTCTCAGTGTTACACAGATACCCAAAGTTCCAGGGATGGACCAGGTTATATACAAAGAGCTCAGAATCTCAGAATTTAGAATAACAGTTACAATTCAGGAATATATGACTGCTGTAAGAATTTGCAATCTAGGAACCTTTTACAATAAGCCTCCCCCAATAACCTGTGCTCTTGAGTTTAATTCTCAGAGTTTGCACATTTTAGTTAGTCCATATAAGTGAGGCATTATAATGTTTGTCTTTTCATTTCTGGCTTATTTGACTCAACTTACTGTCCTCAAGCTCCATTCACCTAGTTGTATGCCTCACAACTTCAGTCCTTCTTCAGAGGCTCAATATTCCATTGTGTGTATAGGCCATAGTTCACCCTTCTGTTCATCAGTCAATGTACCTGTAGGCCATCTCCATCCATTGCAAATTGTGAATACTGCCACCATAAACACTAGTGTGCAACTGTCACTTCATGTCCCTGCTTTCAGTTCTTCCTAGTATATAGCTAATAACGGGGTTGCTGGATCATACAGCAATCCTGTACTTAGACTTCTGTGGAACCACCACACTGCCCTCCAGATGGGCTGCACCATTCTACTTTTCTACCAACAGTGAATAGGGACCAGAACATCCATCTCTCCACATTTTCCCCAGCACTTGTATCTTTCTGTTCATTTTTATTTAATTTTTATTGTGAAATATAACATATACACAAAAAGCAATACATTTTCAAAGTATGTTTTAACAATTACTTATAGAGCAGATTTCAAAGTTTCATATGAGCTACAGTTCCACAATTTCAGTTTTTCCTTCTAGCTCCTCCAAGACATTGGAGCCTAAAAAGAAAGATCAATATAATGATTCCATATCCTACTCATTTCGTTAAGTTCTAACTTCTCTGTTATAACTCCTCCTTCTCCATTGATCCTCCTCTCAAACTTTAGGGATATTTGGGTCATGTCCATTCTAAATTTATTCATATTGAAAAGGGGTGTTGACAGTATGGGAAGGGAGATGGAAGTGGTTAATATTCTTGGAGACCGGCACCTCTGGGTTTCAGGAATTATCTGGCCTAGGAGCCATCTGAAGGTTTTAGGTTTCTGAAAAGTAAACTTAGTGCATGAAACTTTTGTTGGATCTCAGGTAGAACCCTGGGTATTCTTTAGGGTTAACGAGAATGATGCTGTGTGGGGTTTGGCAAACATTGGCAATTAGCAATATCTAGCTAAAGCTTGCATAAGAGTAGCCTTCAGAATAGCCTTTTAAATATATTTGAACTCTCTTAGCCACTGATATTTTGCTACATTTCTTTCCCCCCATTTGGTCAGGAAGGACTTGCTGATACCACAGCACCAGGGCCATGCTCATCCCTGGGAGTCATGTCCCACATTGCCAGGGAGACTCACACCCCTGGACATTTGTCCCACATAGTGGGAATGGTAATGATTTTACTTGCAGAGTTGGGCTTAGAGAGAGAGGGGCCACATATGAGCAACAAAAGAGGTTCTCTGGAAGTAATTCTTAGGCATAATAATAGGTGGGCTTAGCTTCTCTGCTACAGAAATAAATTTCATAACAGCAAGCCTCAAGATCAAGGGCTTGGCCTATTAACTTGGGAATCCCTATGCTTGAGAGAGTATCTGGGTTTTCCCATGTGGGAAAGTTTAATAGTGCCATATATTTTCTCTAGTCCCTCAAGGGACATTGCAAATACTTTTAAATTATATTCTGGGGTGTATTCAGGAATTACATTAAGCTATACAGAATTACAAACCCTCATTCCCATTCTGGGCTCCATGTATTTGGGTTGTTTAAATGAACTATCCAGACAGGTTAAGTTAGATTGTGTGCTACAGAAAATTCACATTTTGCACAAAATAAAGCTCTCTTTCCTTGGTCTCATACACAAGGTGAAGTTCTAAAATACAGACACTGTCATCCTTTACTCTGTATTCTGATCTACCCTCACCCTAAATAGATCAGTTTTGTTCGTATCTCTAATTGACGCCTGATCTCTATCTCAGTTTCTTTAACAGTTGTTGTATGGAGCAATGCTGACTTTCAGAGCTGCAGAAATCCAACACTGAGTCTTAGGTATCACACAGATACCCAAAGTTCCAGGGAAATACCAGGTTATACATATATAGCACAACATTTCAGAATGAAGAAATAACACTTAAAACTCAGAAGTAAATGTGACTGCTACAAGAGCTTGCAATATAGGCCCGAATTTTCTTATGAGTATTTTCTAAAAGAAACCATACAACATTTGTCCTTTTGTTTCTGGATTATTTTGAACAACATAATGTTCTCAAGGTTCATTCACCTCATTGCATGCCCCAAGACATCTTTCCTTTCTGTAGCTGCACATTATTCCATCATATGTATACACCATAATTCACCCTTCTGCTTCTCAATCATTGTACACTTTGGTCACCTCCATCCATTGGGCATCATGGATAATGTCCAAAATAAATAATCCATGACTCACAGTATCCCCACTTAGTTGTACAATCATCATCATTCTTATCTTTAGATAATTTTAATGCCTCCAAAGAGAAAAATAACAGATAAAAACACCCTCACCAAATAGAAAATCCCAAACTCACCTTAACTCTTGTTCCTCCCCCAATTATTTAACTCTAGTATTGCTGTGGTATTGTTAAATATAGGCCATATAATGCAATAGTAGTTTTCCCCCTATACCCTTCTATTATTGACTCTTTGTACAAGATTCATACCGATCATGTGATTCATGCAAAAACTTATTTATATTTGTAGTGTTTTTGGTAAGATACATGGCTCTATACAATCTCTTTCAATCATATTCACCTTCTCTATGGCAGTATTACCTATAAATCCACTAATGAACTCCTATTACTTCTATCCATTCCCATATATTTAAGTTCAACCTCATTAGATGTTCATTCACCCATCTCTAGCTTCTGTATATCTCTAGATCTCCTATATTCTATATTATAAGACTCTGAGTTACCTTTATCATGGTCTCTGTTTATTTTTTAAACAGTTTTATTCATGCACCATATAATCCATCCTACATAAACAATCACTGATTCCTGGCATAATCACTTAGTTATGCATTCATAACCAAAAATCTATATGAGGACATTTCCATTTATTCCTCAATGGAAGTGAAATAGGAAGAAAAAGAAAACTGAAGAATAAAAAATAAAAATAAAAGGAGAAACACCACCAACACCACCAAGAATCTCATACTTCTCCCTTATATCTCCCTCTTCTTGACATTTAGCTTTGGTATATTACCTTTGTTACATTTACTGTACATATATTACAATGTTACTATTAACTACAGACTCTTGGTTACATTAATAGTATTTGTTTCCTTACTATCCCATTTCAACACCTTGCAATGTTAACATCCATTTGTTCTCCCTCATGTAAAAGTGTTCTTTCATTTGTATGTTTAATCCCTATCATTGACCACTCTAGGATTCACTGACTTTTACAGTCACAGTCTTTATCTTCTATCTTTCCTTCTGGTGTTAATACATACCTCAGACTTCCTCTTTCAGCCATACTCACACTCACCTTTGTTCAGTGTACTCACAATATTGTGCTACCCTCTGATCAGGGTTCCTGTCCAGCCAATATGAAATCTTTTATTGAGGGGAGTCTCCCCAGATATAATCGATTCTGTGCTGGTTTGAAAGGAAGTATGCCCCCTAAGAAAAGGAAAAGGAAAACAAGCCTGGAAGGATATTAAAATTTTAACATTTATTTCTGGGTATTGACATCACAGGTTATTTTCCAAATTTTTGCAAAAAAAAATCAAAACAACTGTGTCTTACTGTCATACTCAAAAGAAAAAAGCACATATGTTACAAAAAAGAGAGAGGTTCTATTTTTCTCTCTAGGATACTGTTTGCTCTTCTTCCTGTGCATTGCAAATTGTCCATCAGATTGTAACTATCATGTGGGCAGAGATTAGGTGATTTTAAAAATTTCCCCTGGTACTTTCTACCACATTCATTCTACATTCAATAAATGTTGCCTAATTGCACTTGTGCATGTGCATGCATAGAAGCCTATGTACATATGTGGGCATGCATATTTATATATGTCATCCTTGTTCTCATCAGTAATGAGATAAAAAGTGAAAGCGAGGTTTTTGAAAATTGTTACAGATCCACAGATCTTTTGCCATATAAGAAAAGGAACAGTGCTTTGCCTCTGCCAATACTTGTCAAAGCTAAGGTACAGAGTGACCATAAATGATTCGGGGGTCATACCAATCAAGTTTGCCAATTTCAGCCCAAGCAATTATTTTCTTCTACTGTGCCTGCATGAGGGAGATTGGTCTAATTCAACACTTCTATGGTTCTAATTAGCTTGTCTGAGCATTTTAATGTAAATTTTTAAATAAAAAGCCATGTACCATGGCAACTGTTAAATGAGCTGTCAGTACCAACTCTGGGCTTCTTGTTACAAGCCAGTGTTAAATGAGATGAAGTGACAAGGGTCTTGTCCTGCAGGGAGGATGGCAAACAGGACAGGTTTGTAGATCTTTAGTCATATTTTTCTTTCCTCTTCTACAGAAGTCCTTGCTCCACTACAAATTGAGATGAGTACAAAGTTTGTATATCAGGTGCCTAAGAGGGAATGAGTGTTAAAATCCCTCCAACTACTAAATTGTTAATGTGCTGTCTAACAGGTTCTCCAGAATCAGACAGCAGAATTCAAGGATTTACATATTTTTGTATCAGAGAGAGGAGGACAGAATAAAGACCCAATTTGAGCTCTTGAAGATGTGATTGTTTTCAAAATAGTAATGGCAGTGCAAGAAAGGCATGGAAAGTGAAGGATATTTTAAAGGCAGATTATGGTTTATCCTTAATTATAGTTGCAGCTGGGCTGAGGAGATGGATTGGTGAGTAATCAAGACTCTGGCCTTCCATCAGGGATACATCAGGTAAATGGGGGAGAGCTTCTTTTGCCTCCTAAAAGTCTCTGATAGAGAATTATTGACTTTGAAATCTTCTGTAGGATGCTTTTACACAGTTAAGTGGGAACTGAAAAGGTGGGAGTTTAAAATTCTAGGCAGATTGGTCAATTGTGAGTTTATACTGCCTCATTATATTAACCTGTTCAAGGCTGTACCCAGGGAAAAACTAGTGCCCTTGTTTTCTTACCCATTTACAGGGTTGCCAAGGTATAAAATGTTACTATTTAAATCTACAGTGTTATACAGCAGGCCTTGGGTTGATAGTCCCTCTGTTCATCAATGAGCTATATTTAAGACTCACATAAAATCCTGGCAGCAGGATCCCCACTCTCAACAAAGATTTAATAGCAGAGAACCCTAGTGAGGCTTTATGCAAGCCATTAACTAGGAACTGCTGTTTGCAAATAATTAAAACCCTAACCCACTTTGAGGTCCCTCATCCACTTCAGATCTTATATTGGGAGAAATACTGCTAAAAATTCTATGCTTTACATTTTGTGGAGAGATGCAAGGGGTTCTCTTGTGATGAAGAAAATTTGGGGGCTGGTGCTGAAGCCAGTGAGAATTCTAAGATATCTAAGAAATTCACTTACTGAAAGCTACTTTCTTAGAACAAAAGCCTAAAGCCCCACTCACTCCCTTGTCTTGTGAACCTCCTAAACCATTGGCAAAGTCTGTACCCCTACAGAATATATTTCACATCCTCTAATCAACTGGCTATACCCTTAGCCTCATCCTTGCATAACAATAGGCACCAGATAAATATTTGTTGGATGAATGAATAAATGAATCCAGGGAGATGGTATTTTCCAGTGCCTACTAGTGTTAAATTGAGTATAAGTGAGTTTTCCAAATTTAGTTCATGTTAAAGTGTGTGGCCAACTATAGAGTGGGCCCTTGTAAAAACTAGGGTGTCTGGCAGTGACCACAGAGCAACTAAGCACCTACTGCAGCACCTTGTCATGTCTATTATTGTTCCTTACTAAATAAAAGTGATAATCTATTGGTGGAGGAAGGAATTTACTTCTATATCATGATCTGGATAAAACCTGAGACTAAAAGAACTACATTATTTCTTATTCTGCATATTTCACTTAGTGTAGTAGACTCAAATGACTGCTTGAGGGATAAAACATGCAAATTACAGTTAGACTTGGTGGAGACATAGACATGTCATATAGTGCACAGATTCAAATCAACCTGGAAAACAGAATATTTTCTAGTTCTTAGATTTCAGGGAAACAAATCCCTCAATCTTAGGTGCTAATGCTAAATAGCCTTCATTATTATAAAATTCTTTTTTTTTTTTTTTACATTTAAGTTCCAAAACTCATGGGGGTAAAAGATAGGGGTTTAAGTTCCAGCTCCACACTCTAAATTCAAAATAGATCCCATGTCTAAACACAGATGTGGAAAAGAGAGTAGAAGCACTAAAAAGAAAAGAATGATGTTACACCAATATTTGGCAGCATTAGTTCTATCTAGGATATCATTTCTCAGTATTTTTCTTTATCAGCTTGACTTTTAGGCTGGGCCATTAAATCCACCTCTTTCTGTTATTTGAAGAATCAGATATCTGGCCTCTGAAATGAAGTGGGGACAAGATGGCAGCTTAGCGTGGTGTGGAATTTAGTTAATCCCACAGAGCAGCTAGTAAATAGCCAGGAACAATACAGAACAAGTGCTGGGGCCACATCAGTGACTGGACACACAGTGCATACCAGTCTAGACAAGCTGGACTGGTTGAGACCCCAAAGAGAACTGTAAGTTCCCCAAGGAGCCAAGGCCAATGCTC
The DNA here is from genome assembly GCA_004026745.1 of Myrmecophaga tridactyla. Lineage (NCBI taxonomy): Eukaryota > Metazoa > Chordata > Mammalia > Pilosa > Myrmecophagidae > Myrmecophaga > Myrmecophaga tridactyla. Next base: position 43,623 of record PVIY010017234.1, read on the forward strand.
CGCACCCACAGGCATGGCAGCCTGGTTCCCTGAGGGTAAAGGAAAAAATTTTACTAGCAGCAAGGCCTTAGCTCAACCAAGCTCCAATTGCAGAATTAATTGCCAAATTCTGACTACTGAAAATAGGCCACCAGCTCAGATAAACCTGGAATAAGAGCTAAAGGTACTAGGAGTTTTTGCCCCAGCAGAGAGGGGCCAGGGCTGATGGAAAAAAAAGAGGCTTTTTGAGTTTGACAGCACCAAATACTTGAAAAGGGCTGGACCCTAAAAAAAGAGGGGCACATAGAGCCTGGAGATACACAGAAAACTCCCAACTTAAGCTCTTGATTAACAAACTGGAGGAACGGGCGGCACTTTGAAAAGGATTTTTTTTTTTTTTTGCTTTGTTTCTACTACTTAACAGCTCATTAGATAGAAAGGCAAGGCTTCTCAGCCTCCAATTGCCCCAGGCAAGGGTGGAATTAAGCTCCCCTGAAAGACAAAGTACCTAGTCTGGTGAAAGGAGTTAATTCCCTGAAAGCTGTACCTTCTGCAAGAGAGAAGTGGGGTCCAGCTCAAGTGGAACCCCTCTGTCAAGGAATTCAGGCCCCAGGGACAGAAAACTGAAGAAATTAATGCCAACCTACAACCTCACCTCTGCCTCACCCATGGCCCTAGCAGGAGAGTCTGCTGAAGTTAAAGGCACCACATCACTTTAAGCTGGTGGGAAGCCACAGTCAGAGCAGCACCACATACTGGGCAGGATAGGTAAAACAAAAAGTCTAGAGGCTTCATAGGAAAGTTTGTCAAACTGCTAGGTCTCACTCTCAGGGAAAACTGACACAGGTAACTCTTTCCTCCTGAGAGGAGGTGAGTCCAGTCTAGGAAAATCTGACTGGTGTCTATAATATCTGAGTAGACCCTCCTCAAAAAAAAAAGGCTCCCTTTAGGCAGGGCAAGAAACAGAAAAACAAGAACTGAAAAATTCTAATCAGTTAAACAGAACCTATGCTAGGGGTCTAGAATAAGCTGAGCTGAATGTCAAAGAACAGATAGAGAATGAAGCCATCCAGAAAGAGAATCCTAGGTAAAAGAGGGGAAACAATTTTCAGAATAAATTAAGGAAATGAAATGCCTAGATGCCAGCAAAAAAATTAAGAGTCATATTAGGAAAATCAAAGATATGGCTCAGTCAAAGGAACAAGTAAACAATTCAAATAAGATACAGGAGTTGAAACAACTAATTCAGGATGTTCGAACAAACATGGAAAATCTCATCAAAAATCAAATCAACAAGTGAAGGGAGGATATAAACAAGGCATTGGGCAAACAAAAAGAAGTAAATGAAAGTTTGAAAAAACAAATCACAGAACTTATGAGAATGAAAGACACAGTAGAACAGATGAAAAAAACAGTGGAGACCTACAAGGATAGATTTGAAGAGGCAGAAAAAAGGATTAGTGAACTGGAGGACTGGACAGAGAATTTGAATAATACAAAAAATGAACTAGACTTAACAGACATTTACAGAACATTACACCCCACAACAGCAGGATATACATTTTTGTCAAGTGCTCATGGATCATTCTCAAGGATTGACCATGTGCTGGGTCCAAAGAAAGCAAATCTCAATACATTTAAAAAGGTAGAAATCATGCAAAACACTTTCTTGGATCATAGAGGAATGAAGTAAACAATCAATAACAGGCAGAGGGCCAGAAAATTCACAAATATATGGAAGCTAAACACACTCATTTTTGGGGTGGAGGGGCAGGTGCATGGTCCAGGAATTGAACCTGGGTCTCCTGCATGGAAGGCAAGCATTCTACCACTGAACCACCTTTTAAACAAGACACTCTTAAACAACCAGTGGGTCAAGGAAGCAATTACAAGAGAAATAAGTAAATATCTTGAGGCTTATGAAAATGAAAACACAACATTTCAAAATTTATGGGATGCAGCAAAGGCAGTGCTAACAGGGAAATTTATTTCCTTAAATACCTTTTTTCTTAAAAAAAGAAGAGCAAAAATTCAAGGAATTAACTGTTCACTTGGAAGAAGTAGAGAAAGAACAGCAAACTAAGCCCAAAGCAAACAAGAGGAAAGAAATAATGAAGATTAGAGTAGAAATAAATGAGATTGAGAACATGAAAACAATTGAGGAAATCAACAAAACCAGAAGTTGGTTCCTTGAGAAAATCAATAAAATTGATGGACCCTTAGCATGGTTGACAAAAACAAAAAGAGAGAGGATACGAATAAATAAAATCAGAAATGGAAGAGGAGACATTCCATATTCCTGACACCGCAGAAATAAAGGAGGTTATGAGAAGATACCATGAGCAATGATATGCTAATAAACTAGACAGCATAGATTAAATGGACAACTTCCTAGAAAGGCATGAACAACTAACATTGACTCTAAAAGAAATAGATGACCTCAACAAGCCAATCGCAAGTAAAAAGATAGAATCAGTCATCAAGAAGCTTCCAAAAAAGAAAAGTCCAGGATCAAATGACTTCACATGTGAATTCTACCAAACATTCAAGAAAGAATTAGTACCAAACTCTTCAAAAAAATTGAAGAGGAGGTGTATTAGTTAGGGTTCTCTAGATAAACAGAATCAACAGAGAACACTTGCAAATATAAAATTTATAAAAGTGTCTCATGTGGCTGCAGGAACACAGAGTCCAAATCCACAGGGCAGGCTGTGAAGCCGACAACTCCGATGGAGGGTCTGGATGAACTCTGAAGGAGAGGCCCACCAGCCGAGGCAGGAATGGGGCCTGTCTCCTCTGAGTCCTCCTTAAAAGGCTTCCCGTGATTAGATTTAGCATCACTAATTGTAGAAGACACTCCCCCTTGGCTGATTACAAATGGAATCAGCTGTGGATGCAGCTGACGTGATCATGACCTAATCCTATGAAATGTCCTCATTGCAACAGACAGGCCAGTACTTGCCCAATCAGATAAACGGCTACCACAACTTGGCCGAGTTGACACATGTCCCTAACCATGACAGGAGGTAAGGCTACCTAACTCATTCTATGAAGCCCAAATCACCATCATACCAAAACCAGACAAAGATACTACAAGAAAAGAAAATCTCTCTAATGAATATAGATGCAAAAATCATCAACAACCTTCTTTTGTAACCAAGGCCTCCGTATGTGGTGTACAAGACTCTCCTGGGTCACTTACAGCCTGGAATCACCATCTCAGTCACCTTCACATCCCCTCTTTAGTTGTTCCTTGGAGCAGGAGTGAACTCGACCTATTTTATTCCGCTATCTTCCCAGAACCCCTATTCCACAATAACCCCTATTCCACCATCTTCCTGGGACCCTGGGTCCAGGAATTTTGCAGTATTTCGTGCTTTCCTATAAAAAAAAGCCTCATTTTTTTTTCCTGCCAGCCTGGCCCTCTCTCTGCCAGGGCAAAAACTGCTACTGCCTTTAATGCTTATTCCAGATTTCTCTGTGCTGGGGGCCTATTTCCAGTAGTCAGAATTTGCTCATTAATTCCACAAGTGGAGCTTCATTGAGCTAAGGACTTTCTGCTAGTAAAGTCTGTTTCTTTCCCTCTTTGGGAACCACAATGCCATGCACATGGGGGAGGGGCACTGGCTTCCACTGTTTGGAGGACTTACAGTTCTGTGTATGGTCTCAGCCAGTCCAGCTTGTTCAGACTGGTGTATGCTGTCTGGTCACTGATGTAGCCCCAGAGGTTGTTCTATAGTTTTCCTGGCTATTTACTAGCTGCTCTCGAGGACAAACTGGAGGATGAACTAAATTTCACACCTCACTAAGCCACCATCTTGCCCCATCCTTGATTCCTCTACAAAATTCTTGCAGATCAAATCCAGAAGCATATTAAAAGAATTATACAATATGATCAAGTGGGGTTAATTTTAGGTATGAAAGAATACCTTGCATAAGACAATCAATTAATATAATGCACCATATCAACAAATCAAAGCAGAAAAGACAATCATCTCGATTGGTGCAGAAAAGACATTTGAAAAAATTCAACATTCTTTCTTGATGAAAACACTTCAAAGGACAGGAATAGAAGGGAACTTCCTCAACATGATGAAAGGAATATATGAAAGCCCACAGGTAACATCATCCTCAATGGGGAAAGACTGAAAGCTTTCCTCCTAAGATCAGGAACAATACAAGGATGTCCAATGTCACCATTGTTATTCAACATTGTGTTGGAAGTTTGAGCCAGAACAATTGGACAGAAAAAGAAATAAAAGGCATCCAAATTGGAAAGGAAGAAGTAAAACTTTCACTATTTGAAGATATATGATACTATGTGTTGAAAACCCAGAAAAATCAAGAGCAAAGCTACTACAGCTAATAAATGAGTACAGGAAAGTGACAGGGTGCAAGATCAACACCGAAATATCAGAAGTGATTCTATACACTAATAATGAGCAATCTGAGGAGGAAATCAAGAAAAAAATTACATTTACAATTGCAACCAAAAGAATCAAACATTTAGGAATAAGTTTAATTAAGGATACAAAAGACCTATACACAGAAAACTACAAAAATTGCTAAAAATAATCATGGAAGACTCAAATAAATGGACAGGCAAACCATGCTCATTGATTAGAAGATTAGATATAGTTAAGATGTCAATTCTACCTAAATTGATTTATAGAGTCAATGCAATACCAATTGAAATCCCAAAAACTTACTTTTCAGAAATAGAAAAACCTATAACCAAATTTATTTGGAAGGGTATTGTGCCCCAAATAGCTGAAAATATCTTGAGAAATCAAAATGAAGTGGCAGGTCTCACACTACCTGACTTTAAAATATATAATGAAGCTACAGTGGTCAAAACAGTATGCTGCTGGAATAAAGATAGATATATTGATCAGTGGAATAGAATAGAGTGCTCAGATATAGACCCTCTCATCTATGGAAAATTTATCTTTGATAAGGCAGTCAAGCCAACTCACCTGGGACAGAGCAGCCTCATCAATAAATGGTGCTTGGGGAACTGGATATCCATATTCATAAGAATGGAAGAGGATCCATATCTCACACCTTATACAAAAATTAACTCAAAATGGATAAAAGAGGCTGGTGCAATGGTGCCTTAGTGGCAGATTTCTTGCCTGCCATGCCAGAGACCTGGAGACCAAGTGGCTGCCCATGCAAAAAAAAAAAAAGGTTACTAAAATGGATTAAAGACCTAAATATTAGAGCTAAGACTATGGAACTTTTAGGGAAATATCTTATAAAACTTGTAATAGGAGGTGGTATCCTAGAATCTACACCCAAAGCATGAACATTGAAGAAAGAAATAGAAAAATAGGAAGTCTCAAAATTAAACACTTCTGTGCATCAAAGAATTTGACAAGAAGGTAAAAAGACAGCCTATGCAACTGGAGATAATATTTGGAAACTACATATCAGATAAGGGTTTAGTATCCAGAATATATAAAGAGATTCTTTAATTCAACAACAAAAAGATAAACAACCCAATTTTAAAAATGGGCAACAGATATAAACAGACACTTCTAAGAAGAGGAAATACAAATGGCTAAAAGGCACATGAAAACATGCTTAACTTCACTGGCTATTAGGGAAATGCAAATCAAAACCACAATGAGAGAATTTCATTCCACAGACACCCTAGTGTGAGTTCAGCATTTTAAAAGACTAGTTTCCAATTCCAAAGATGGCCAAATAGAGTGGCTCGAGATTAGGCCTGCTCCACAGAAAAGTTAGAGAAGTGACAGGACAGCAACTGAGGTGGTGATTCGGGAGTGCAGCTGACCTGGGAGAGCCTTTTGTACCACATGGGGCAGCCATGGTTGCAGAGGCTGAGTAACTGAGAGGCAGAAAGCTGGAGCCTGGTGTGGAGGCACAGAGGTGTGGAGCCCACAGGAGTGCACGGATGGGAGACCAGGACCAGGAAGTAAGCCTGGCCGCATTCCTTGGGCAAGCTACCCTCACCAGCACAACACTGTGACCAGCAACTCACCCCAAACTCCACGCACCTGAAACCCATCATCTGCTCCCATTCCCCACACTCCAGGTGCCCTCACCCCACCAGCCCCCAATGTACATACTGTCTGCCACCTCCACCACAAGTGCAGCCCAACCCACCTCTTCTGCACCCGTTGCAGGCACTACCTCCCCCTCCCTGTTCCCTGCAGCCTTTTGCCAGTGCATAAAGGCAGCAGGCATTAACCTCCATACCTAGGCTACCTCTGCCCCCCCCACCCATAGTGTCACAAAGCCTCACTCAATTCTGCCTGAGCTC